>JBDJHY010156025.1:0-46496 GCA_039654485.1 Withania somnifera
CCAATGATACACCTCACTGAATGTGCACTCTAAATATTCTATGTTGGTCCTACTCAACCTAAACCCTTTAGACTCAAGGGTTTGTCTCTAAATATCTAACTTGGCATTAAATCCTCAGTGGATTTCATGAATATAAACCATTTCATTGTAAATAACATATAAGAGGCACTCTTCCTTGAATACAACGTCAAAACATCCATCACTGAGGCAAATAAGAAACGATAATGGTTGATCCCTGATGCAACCACGTAAATATATGAAAATACTTCAAGTACCCTTTCACATTTCTTACATGAGTCTTTTTCTCCATTGTACATGTCCTTAATTGACTAGTATATAGCATATAACACCTCTTTCCTCTAAGAACACGAATAAACCTCCTTTGTTACTTTATGATATGCCTTCTCTAGATTGATGAAACCCATATATTATTCATTCTTTCTCTTCCTACGCTGCTCCACTAGTATCATTATAAGATTACTATCTTTTGTAGTTTATCTCCCTAACATGAATCCACACTAATTCTTGGAAGTAGTCACAAGCTTCCTCAATCTCAACTCCACTGCCCTTTCCCAAACCTTCATCGTGTAACTTAACAAATCTATACCCCTAATATTAAAATTTTAAATGTCACCCTTATTTTATATAATGTAGTCATTATACTCCATAACTACGATTTAAGAATTTTTATTTTCTTAAATATGATATTAAACAACTTGGTCATCCACTCCGCACCTACCCTACTTGAGCTCTTCCAAAAATCTACTGGAATAGTCGGTCTATCAATATACATCCATGAATAGAACCCTTAACCTTCTCAACCCTAATACACCTATAATATCCATAATTGCACCTTTCTCTAATTCTCTAAGTCTCTTAGCATAATGCCTTTGTCCCCCACTTAATTCAAGAGCTTATAGAAGTATAACTATTATTTCCTCTTAATAAAATATCCTCCACCAATACTTTACTTTCCTTATACTTGATGTACTTCACTTGGTCAAGGTCATGGGCCCTCTTCTACCTCGCACTGTCTAGCTTGTATAACTTCTTACCCCCACCCTTATCCTTTAATTCTACGTACAAGATCGAAAAGGTTATTGAGCCTCCATAGTTGCTAAATTACCCTCCTTCCTTGACATTTTATATGTTTCCCTATACATCTGCTCCTCCTCCTCGGTCTTACTCTATACCAAATTTCAAGTAAGTACCCTTTATTTCCTCAACCTTCATTTGGACATCTCCATTCCACCACTAATCTCCTCTATGTATGTCGAATCAACCTCTCAAGACACCTAATGCCTCTTTAGCTAGGTACTAGGAATTATCAGATAGGAATTTACAAAATATCATTTGGAAAATAAGATTGATAAAATAAACTGGGAGGTTCCATGAATGGTTTCATGACTTGTGGTCCTATTCCATGGATAGTGGACTTGACTGGGCAAAAATTTCAATTTTTGTACTTAAATTGCATGACCAAGTTTAGGGTCGTGGAAAAGATTAGAAAAATATAAATATCAAGACTTCTATTCCATGGGTTACCTGACGGGCTGTGGAATGATTTCATCGTCCATCTTATCACTCATAGAATTTGTTAATAGACTTAGACTTTTTACCTTTTCACTCCATGACTCAGTTCATACTCATGGAGTCATTTCATGTATTGTTGGCTAGTATATGGGAACTAAGAACTTGACATACTCATTCCATGAGTTGATACACGGCCTATGTAGTACATTCCACAATCCGTGGAAAACTCATAAATAAGAAGAGTAAAAGAATTCTTGGCATTTTCTAAGCTAAGTCTGAACATGAATTTGGGACATGAAAAGGCTATTACAATATATTGTGAGTCCCATAGGGGAAGTGATAATAGACCCCGATGTTAAGGTGGTTGGGGGTACCTATTTCATACCTAAATATTTTACTAGCAGAGGTTATTAGCAATAATATGTTTAGCCTAGTAAATCTATTCAGGACGAACTTCAAATTGTGAATAAGGGCCCAAATATTTAACACAAATAGGATATAAGTCATACTTTGAAGGGTTCATATTTGGGGTATTCAAGCTATGGTGTCCATTTGGATTCAACATGATCTTCACATCAGTATATGACCGACATATGATGCTTTGAGTGTTATGAGTATGGGAAACTTTCTAGGGAGTGTCCTAGGTTCAACGAGGGAAGGTAGGGTCAATATGTTAAGGCTTACAAAGATGCATTAACATTATAAAAGGTGGTGCATGGGGTATAAGAGGTGGTCTCTAGGTTGGTAGAGGTGGAGCTCCATCAAGTAAAATAGGTGATCGGAATAGTATTCAATTAGGATGTAGACATAGCCATTGTTATGATTTTTCAGGTAAGTCAAGGCAGAGGATTTATATGTTGTCATTGAAGTAATGGGATCCATTTTTCATCAACCAATCTCTATGTTATTTGATCTAGTTTTATAATTTATGTGTCTACGTAGTTTTTAATTGGGTTATTTAGTGAGTTGTTGCCTATGTCTAGGCATGATAATACTCCTATAGGTGATTTTTTAGTAGTGCATTTTGTGTTTAGATCCTGTGAGGTAATTTTTTGGGATTATAACACTTGGGTTGATCTCATGGTCCTAGATAATATTGATTTTGATGTGATTTTTGAATGGTTATCACTTTATCAAGTAGTCTTAGATTGTTTTACCAAGAATTTTACCTTATCCCTACCTATTATTCCTCTAGTTGTCGGTCAAGGCGTAGATGGTTGTGTACCAAGGGGTTTTATATCTTATATTCCAGAAAGGAAGTTGATGTCAAAGGGGTGTTTTACCTATCTTTACTTCATTCGCAATGCTAATCCCGACACTCCTTCACTTGATTTAGTATTGTGGTTCGTGAGTTTGCTTATGTGTTTCTTATTTATTTTTCTGATCATCCGCTTGAGCATGATATTAGCTTTCCTATTGATATTGAGTCAGGCACTCATCCCAGTTCCATTCTTTTATTTCGCATAGCTCTAGTTAAGATGAAAGAGCTTAAGGAGAAGTTTCAGGATTTCTTGTGTAGGAGTTTCATCCGACCAAGAAGGATAAGGTGATTATTAATAATAATATCTTATGTCATGTATTGGTAATCTTTTTGACCATCTACATGGTGCGGTCAGGTTTTCTAAGATTGAGATTAGATTTAGCTGCTATTAGTTGAGGATTAGGGTGGAGGACATACCTAAGAATAACTTTAAGACTCGGTATGACCATTATGAGTTCTGAATCACATATTTTGGCTTGACCAATGCCCCAAAAATGTTCATATATTTTATGAACCATGTGTTCATGCCTTATTTGGACTTCTTCATCATTGTAGTTATCGATGATAGCCTACTCTATTCAGGGATTATGGAGCATCACAAGCAACATTTAAGGATTATGCTCTAAACCTTGCAATTAGTAGTTGTATTTTAATTTCTCCAAATGTGAGTTCTTATTGAGATGTAGATTTAACGAGACATATGGTTTCCAAGGATGGAATTATAATGGACCTGGTGATGCTTAAGGTATTTCATGATTGGACTAGGCTCAGCTCTCCTTCTAAGGTTCGCAACTTCATCGATTTAGAAGTCTATTACATATGGTTTTTGGAGGGCTTCTCTTTTGTTCTAGAACCATTTTCTAGGTTTTATAGGAAGGATGTTTCATTTTATTGGTTCGATAAGTGTGTGTCTTTCTTTTTGAATCTCAAGGCCTTACTCACTTCTGCTTTGATTTTGTCTCTTTCTGTTGAGGGTAAGGGTTTATTATTTATGTTGATGCTTCTGGATTTGGTTTGGATTGTATTATAATACTAAAGGGGAGAGTTATACAATATACTTCTATAAAGATAACGGTGCATGAGTGCAACCACCCCACCGATGATCTAGAGCTAGCAGTGATAGTCTTCACACTTAAGATTTAAAGGAATTATTTGTATGGTGTGCATTTTAAGATCTTTACCAACAACCATAATTTGTAGTATGTCTTTAGTATGAATTATCTTAATTAGAGACCATGTTGGTGGATGGAGTTGCTATTAAACTATGATATCTCTATTCTATACCATCAAAGTAAGGAAATGTGGTAGTGGATGCCTTGATATAGAAGTGGAGAGTATGGGAATTTTTTCCTTTCTTTTAGTTTCACAATGACATTTGGATTTGGATATCTATTCCATAGCCAAGAGATTAGTTCATCATGATATCTCTAACCCTAGGAGGATGCTTTCCCGTGTTAAGGCTTTTTTGTTATTGGATGCTAGAACAAGGGCGATCTTACATAGTTTGTTAAGGGGTGAGGCTATTTAGGCAGCCTTGATTCTGAGGTGTTTTGAGGATCAAAGGTCGTATTTGTTTTTTGAGGGTTGGGGCTTAATTATACAAATTCTAGAAGAGACTAATCATTTCAGATACTCTATTTATCCGGGGGAAACTAAGATGTACAAGGACTTGATGAGGCAATACTGGTGATGTGAGATAAAAAGAGATATCATAGATTATGTATCTCAATGCTTCAACTATCAGTAGGTGAAGTTCGAGCACTTGATTCCTGGTGGGTTGATGTAGAGACTACCCATTCCAGAGCGGACGTAAGAGAAAATAGCTATGGACTTTGTGATTTTTTTCATCTACCTTTGGATTCGATTCTGTTTAACTCATAGTTGATTGGTTGACATTTTTTTCATTTCCTACCAGTTTGGTTTTCCTACAATGTAAAGAGATTGGCCTAGATCTATGTTTAGGAGATAGTTCATTTGAACAGGATAATAGTTTTTATCATTTATGACTATGGTACTCAGTTCACTTACGCTTTTTAGAGGTCTATTCAAAGGTATATGGTCACGTAGGATATGCTTAGCATAAATTTTTCACCCTTAGACTAATATCTTGTCTGAGCTGACCATTTATGTTCTGGAGGACATATTGCAATCTTGTGTTATTGATTTCGGAGGTTAGTCAAACCAATTCTTAGTATTGTAGAGTTCGCAAATAATAAAAGATATAATTTTAGTATGTAGATTGATCCATTTGAGGTATTATATGGTAGGTAGTACAGGTCTTTGATCGAGTTGTTTAATTCTTCCAAGGTTAGTACATGGGGAAAAGACGAGCTACTTGATCTATAGATAGTGTGTGTGATTCAAGATAGGAAGCAAGTATCTCAGAGTAGGCATAAAGGTTATGTTGACCAATGGATTATCCCTTCCCCTAGTTTCTTTTGGTATCCATACCATTTATCATATTTCTATGTTGCTGTGATATATTTTGAATAGGTCTCACATGATCTAGTGGGATTCAATTAAGTTGGATGATAGTTTGAATTTCACAGAGGATATGGTCGCCATTATAGGCAGGGATGTTACAAAAGATTTAGTTCTATAGAGAATTTGATGGTTAAGCTTCATGGAGGAACCATCCTGTGGAGGAGTCTACTAGAGATATCAGGAGGGATATGTGCGCCCAGTGTCCTCATCTATTCGAGCCTTTAGGTATTTCATAGTTATTGATTTTTTAGGAAAAAAGTCGTTTTAATAGTGGATGTTTAATTTACCCTCCTGGTCATTTCATGTTATTCACTGTTTTTTTTTTGTTTTGAACTTTACCATAGCTTCTCTAAGTAATTTATGTTCTACCGAGATAGGTGTCATGGTTCTTGAGGTGTTAGGTTGTACCTTCTACTAGTATTTCATTTTTGAAGTCTTCTTTTAAGAATGATTGACTTTCGTTTATATTTATAAAAGATGCACTCGAAATGAAATTTTGCTAGTGTTGTTATCTTCATAGGGTGGATTTTATTTTAGGTGTCCCCTTGATATGGGTGCCAAATATTTTGGTTTGGTTTTGCAATGTTGGACAAGATAATAACAAGTTTGTAGATGAAAGTTTGACTTAACTTTCAGAGTTAGAAGCATCAGAACCATATCCTGACGGTTCCATCAACTTTGGAATGTAAACTTTTTGTTAGGAGGACCTTTGGTTTCGCTTCCGAGGCATCCAGACTCGTTTTGGGTGATCAGTTAAAATTTTTTGGTTCTTTTTAGAAAATGACGACTTTGATTAACATTTAAACGAGATGAATTCATCTTTCCTTTAGATCGATTTCATTGAGTCTGACATGTTATTTATATTTGGGTAGCATATTCGATTTGTCTTGATCGGATTCCAAATACATTTTGAAGGGTTGATGGAGACTTGGGAGATAGTATCTTCTTGGTGCAGCTACACCTGGTGAATCCCCTACTTATGCATTGCATTCACGATAAGACCTTTATGATTGTGAGATAAAGCAATTTGGTCATCTTGATCGTGGGGCTAGGGTCATGATTGCATGAAGAGTTTCATCGGGTCGGATTAGGTTACTCTCTGAGATTGTGAAGGACCCCACGCGATCATGATGGTCTATCTTAATAGGGTCTTGTGATCACAACAGGGCTTTTGTAATCGCAAAGGACCCCTAGCAATAGATAATCTTGGACTTTGAATTTTTAGAACAATTCCTTTATTGTTTTCAACATTGTGGAGCTTTGAATCATCTACCTTGTGGGATTTTGAGTACATTAAGCTGGGGTATGTTCTTCTTCCCTTATTGATCATTATCCCATTGTTTTATGAAAATTTGGCATGGCATGACAATATAGGAATGGTATTAGTAAAGTGTAGCCAAATTCTTAAATATTGGCATCAAATGGCCAATATTAATATTTTGGCTAATTTGTATTATCCCAATACTTTATTATTTTTCTTTATTTAAATTGCTTTTTTGATTTATTAAATATTTCTACTTTTTCTTATTTTAATAATTTACCAAATTTAATTAAATCTAAAGTAATTGTTCCTCCTAACTCCATTTTCTTCTTTCATCTTTTCACTTTTCTCCATTAACCCATTTTCACTCTAACTTCTTTCCTCCATTTTCTTTACCAATTTATCCTGTATGAGATTTTCACCCCATTTTGTTTACTTCATTTTCTCTCACATTAAGATTGATGGAGATGAAAATGAACAGTTTGAAAGAGTTTGTTTTAAACAAAAAGAGAAGAAAAAGATTGAATATAAATATAATAAGGATGAAATTCTCTGCTAGCCGTTTGGAAAGAGGAGCCATATTAAGTAGATAGGAAAAAACCAACTGAACGATTTAATTTAGGTAGAAGAAATGTGTATAGTTAAATACTATAATAAGAAAATTTATAAGAATGATCTTAAATATGAACACTTCATTCATTGTCTATTTAATGCCATATATTTTTGGTTAACTTTTTGCTAATTATTTTTTGGTTATTTTTCTTGCTATTTTTATGTTAAAGTAGCATATAGTTAAATACTATAAAAATAAAATTTATAAGAATGATCTTAATTATGAAAACTTCATTTATTGGCTATTTAATGCCATATATTTTTTGTTAACTTTTTTCTAATTATTTTTTGGTTATTTTTCTTGCTATTTTTATGTTAAAAAGGCATATATATGTCAAAAACTCTTGTTTTATCCCTTAATTCCTTATTAACTCCACTCTATTTTAGCTCAAATTTCTTTGATTTATTCTAATTTGCACGCCCCAAGATCAACCCTTGGGAAGGATCGGCATCCTAAGCCATTAAGTCACCATAACAGTTTTGGACAAACCAGTTGGATCATGCATACCTCTACTCACATATCTCAGCAGAAGCATCAATCACAATAATAATGTAAGAAATAATGGACCTCACATAAAGCAATAATTAATAAGTCAATAAATAGATGAAAACTCAATATCATAATCTCAACTCAACATAAGTCTGAAAGCCTCTAAACGCTATATACTGGACTGCTAAGACAAGATCCTAGGTAGCCTCAAAATAATGAAATAAAGAACAAATCAAATGTCTCAACTCTAGAAGTAAATAAAAATCCATAGCTAATCCTCGAACCAATGAGGACTCACCACTTTTCAAGCTTCTACAATATGTGAATCCAATTAACGACGAGTGTCCGAAAGGTTGTCAGGATCTGCACTAGGGTTACAATAATATAGAAAGTACGGGGTCAAAATGAGATGTACTGAGTATGTGAGCAGGTGCAATAGGCTACGACAATAAATAACTCATGGCTATGCAATGCATGAATATTTATAATGCTCAACTTCATTACTCACTTTCAATAAATCAAGATTGTGCAACTTAAATAGTATTAGTTTAAAACCTTAACTTCCAAGCGTATAAAATAAACCAAGTAAGTACTTTAGAGTCAACAAATTTAAATCATATTCAACTCTTACTCTCAGATTTTAGAACTCTAAAAACTCGACTCTGTTAAATAATTTAGCAATTTATAATGAATATAGTTAAAACGCTTTAAATTCTCAAGAGGTAAAAGAAAAATAAACTCAATTCAATAGCTCATCTTCATTATTTTTTAACAAAAGATAAGGACTTAGTTAAAAATATTCTTTCACTTTGTTCTTCTCAAAACTGTCACTTAGGAATAAAGAAAGAGGGTAACATATAACCCAATGTAGAAGGGACCTCATATCTTTTCCAAGGGTATGAGCCTACAACTTCTCTAATGGATCCAACTAGTCTTTCATAGGTACACTTACTGGTCCAAAATCGATATAAATATCATCCATATGTTAGGCTATGCAGGTTGGGTTAATGGGACCTTCTTTTATCCACTTTGGTGATAATACTCCCTCCATAAAATATTACTTATTTTTTGTTCACTTTCAACTGTTCACTTTCAGCTGTTCTATGACTAGTGGAATTTTTTTTCTCGGAAAACCACTAATCAAGCTATCACATTCACTTTTCATGACTAGTGAAATTTCTCTTTCCCGAAAATCACTGATCAAGCTACAACACTCATTAATTACTACTGATCGGTTAAACTTAGTCAACTATGACTCTCCATTAACTGCATTTCTTTCAGCTTATCAAGTTAAGAAAAATATCAATACTTCTCTTCAATTGGGCATAATTGGGAAAAACAGTTCAATTTAAACATGATTCATAAATGGATTTAATATCATGTAAGAATTACCAATATTGACACTTTCAATGATCATTTCAATTTTTAAAATAAACTTTGAGAAATAATATAAAATCCATGCTTACTTTTTTCGTTCTTTTACTTCAACTTTTGAAATCATACTAACTCAAGTCAACAATTACGACAATTCAATACTCAAGTTTCAAGGATAAACTCCAAATCATTACGTAATTCATACTTTTAAAGATTCTCTTCAATTAAGCTCTATTATCCAAAAATAATCAATTTAGACATGTTTCGCGTTCATACTCAAAATCATATAAAAAGTCAAATAGTTATGACACCTGAATGTTCAATTCAAGTTTTAGGAATAACCTTGAAAATAGTAATCAATTCATACCTCAAAGCTTAATTTTTTTACTTCAATTAAAAAAATGTGCTAACTCATGAGAACTTTTGTATTTAAATAATCATCATGAAAACTTCATCATTATAACTCAAAACATCAAGTATATCATCACTTCAGGGAATCACAGTTGATGTAATTAAACAATTATTGTAGTATGCTTTTACATCTTCAAAACCTTATTTAGAAAATGATTTTTGGACATAAGAATGAAAGGACATACCTAAATTAAAGAACTTTGATGGAGAAAAGTTGATGAACTTATTTCTATAAGATGAACTTCTATGAAATCCCTAGATTGCCTCTAAAGAGAGTTTTAGAGAGAAACCCTTCGTAAATTTAATTGATCAAAAAATAAATTGAAATAAGCATTTGGGGTTAAAATAACATGTATTTTCTAGTCCAAAATGACATAGAATTAATGATTTAAAAGGTTGAATATCAGAAGTAGCCTTGCAAAATGGGGAAAGAATTGCACAAAATAATATGTAATCGTGTTGACAGTTGATAACTCTCAATTACACTCCAAAATCAATCTAAAAGTGTACACGGACGTTGTCAAAGTATATTTACCCAAATTATGAGGTTGGAATCGAATCCACGAGGAAAAAATATAAAGGTAATAGAATAAGAGCGGGAACTAAAGAACAACTACTAAGACTCAAATGGGTCTATCACGTAAAACGGGGGATAAATATAAAAAGGGTGTCACAAATAAAAGATATAAAATTAAAAAAAAAGTTTGATCTGTGACTTCAATATCCAAACGAGAACAAGAAACAAATAAGTTAATTAATCCTATTAATGATCCATTATATTAAATAAATAATAAATTGATTACACATGGGCTTAAATATTACCTTGGATTCCAATGAGTTACTAGTTTCTGTCGAACACTAAATAGAATTTGCATCTAGCTTCTTTCGAACACTAACGAATCTTCCATCGCTTGTTCTCTCGAACCAAGCTAATGAGAATAAACATTAACCCAATTAGGCTACACTAGATTTCGGTTATGGATCAAATCCATTAATGAGGCAAATATTCAAGTTATGCTAAATCAAAGTTTCCATTTCTGATTTACTATGGTCAAGAAAAATTTAGATAAACGGAAAAATCCAAGGGTTAGCTACTCCCGTTGGAAATCAATAAAACATGCAATGATTTAAATCTATAAAATCTAAATAATAATCAACTAGTAACTAATTTATATAAAAGTAAGAAATAAAATCAAAACCAACATTCTTGAATAAATATTGAAATATGTCTATCAATAATATCAAATAGTTGATAAAAACTTCATACTAAAAATATGCAATAAATCTAAGGGACGAAGAAACAGGTACAAATGGTTCAATAGTTTTCATCCAAATTTTCAATCTAAAGTTTATTGTTTTATCCCTACTTTTTAAGTGTAAAAACCTAGATGCATGAAACAATAGATTTGATACAGTATATGTGGAATTTTGGAGCAAGAGGGGTGAAATTCCAAGTTAGTCCCAAGTCTGCTTAGGCACGCTTCAGCGCGATCGCGTCCAAGGAGCGCGATAATGCTAATTATTGAATTTATGCTTTAGTCCCATCAGTGCTGCAGGTGAGATCGCTTTGGTTCCCACTTTTCTTTTCAGCAATCAAATAACGAGATCACGTAACTTCTTGATTTTCAAAAACTATAGCCTTTTTGCTCTATTTTTAGTCTTTTTCATCCATAGTGCTTCTTCATCAACCCGAACCTGAAATTCATCAAGTCACAATATAAAATAGAATCATATACTGATAAAATATTTTAAAAGAAGAATAAATAAGACCTCAAAAAGTGATAATTTCACCACATAGTAACATCCCCATCTTTAATCTTTGCTTGTCTTCAAGCAAAATAAATCAAACATACTAGAAGGACTTTATCAATTCAAGCTCAATTGGCATTTAACAATCTAATTCCACATTCTTCAACTCATAAACAAATTTCATGACTTTAGTTGGTACTAGCATCTAGTGAATCAATACGTGAGAAATACCTTCCTCTTTTAAACCATATTTTCAATTGTGCAATAGAACACGTAAAATGACAAAGTGACAACAAAGAAATTCAGAAAGTGACTCAAAGACCATAGTTCACAGCATATTCTCCATGTCTTGCTTTAAGAATGTATAAACATCATCAATACTTCCTTTCATATGCCTTCACAACAAAGAAAGTCCCAAAACACACTTTATATATAAAAAGAATACTAAGGACAAAAGCATAACACTCACACTCAGCAAACAAATTCAAATGTCATAAGTATTATACCATAATATGACCCTTATTTTCTTTCATCACTAACTCAAAAGTGTCCGATTGGATATCCATAAGGAATTATTAAATCTCGTAATGTAAGCTTCGAGACCGGTAGGATACGAATTTACGTGATAGTGATTACACCTTCTTTGAATACTACACAACATTTTTCATTTATTATCCAAACTTTTCCTACTTTTCATTTTCACCATTTCCATAATCTACCAAACATTATTTTTCTCAATCTAGCTTCTCCATTTATTAACAACTTTTTCATTTTCTTTTTTTTTTTTCTTTTCTCTCTTTTTTATGAGCTTTTACAACTCTTTCTTTGGCTTTTTCATTGAGGAAGCACTTACAATATCATCACACACATTCTCCAACTCACCCCACTCTCCCAACTTAGGCTTTTAGCTTAAGTTGTCAATTTTAACATTCAAGGAGGGAAGAATTCAAAAGAGGAATTAATAAGAATGAATCAAGGCTTGTAATACAGTTGACAAAGAAATTATTTATAGATCAAAGGGGGTAACTAGGTATAAAACATCATGTAATTGTGGATTTTTTAGCTTAGGTGCTTTCAAGAAAATCATAAAAAAGGTCTAAGTTCATTTCTCCAATAAAAATCAATCAAGAGTAGTATTAAAAGACTAACCGGGAAAGTTCTAGATAACACAAGTAGCAAAAAAATTAAAGACAAACTCACAATACACGACATGAATTATTCAAGATGACTAAATTTCATTTCCTAAAAAAGAACAATTACATCATGAACAAATTATCAATACATCAATAACTAGTGAATTAATAGTCACAAAAAAAATTTAAAATATTGTCACAAGACCATTTAATTTCCATGCAACTTGATTTTCCCAAGTTACAAAAAATTTTGGAGGGTCGGCTCTTATAGGAGACTATTCACTAGTACCGGCTAGTCATTCACTTTCTACACCTATAACTACGAAAACAATTATGACTTTTTCCCTTAAAAATGTCATCACTCTATCCATTATTAGGAAAATCCACTAACGACTACAAATTAATAAAAACAAAAAATAAATATACTACAAAAAAAATGGTAAAACTAAAAAGAAAATGCTAATAGACAAAGCAACGATATGATATATGCATCAAGATCAAACCTGCTAAGGGTACACTATCACAACATCAACAATATCCGACACGGACACAATGTTACACATATATAATAGATAAAACAAAATCAGTGCACAAATAACAGCACCCCAACTAAAATAGTACAGTGTCCTCACTGTAAAATGATAAAAATAATATAATAATAATTTGAGAGACTTCCTGAAATCCACGAGCTATTGGCTACTAAACAGGATTAACGGCTCCATCACCATATCCCCCAACTGAGGCATTATCATCTCCTGACTCTTCAATATTAGAAACTCAACATAAACCTTTTATGGTCTTCCACATCCTCTTTAGCAGCTTATCTCACACTTTCTCAGATTTTTATCTTTTCCTCCATCTCCTTGGTTATTTTCTCCAACCTCTTTTCTGAGCCAAGTACTTTTTTCCAAAGGCTTTTATCATCCTTAATCCTCCACTGGCATGCAATAATATCAGTCAAAGTGGGTCAAATATTGGTGCCCCAGAAGGTGTGCTGAATACTAACTCATGAATAAAATCATGCACTCTGGCTATCTGAGTGGAGAGATGCAAGAATGACTTAGTCATGCAGGCATGGACGGAGCTTTCCAAATGGAGTGAGTATCAGCAGTTGCAGTGGAAGACTCTGTCTTTATAGACTCTAGATCATCATTGGTTGTGCCTTCTAAAGTCTAACCTGAATCTAGCTTCCTCTTCTTCACCGCTGAACCCGCCTCTGTTTTATTCAATGGATAAACGGGGATGTTAGGGTTAATACAGTCATCATCAACATCAAAGTCAGCCCCTGGAACCTGAAAAATCTTATTAATCAGAGAAGGAAACCATAGAGTCCCACTCTTACCCCTAGAATAGTTCTTGATCTCATAGAGAATCAACAATCCCACATTTGCAGGAGTTTCTTAAACTATAATAGCTACTGTGTATGCCCTGTAAGATGGAACCTCACTCTCAATTTGGCACGGCTGGACTCTACTGCAGAAAATAGATAACTAATTGTTTTCTTCTACAATAAAGAAGTGAGAGTAGATCTTTTTCGTACAGCCTGCCCGAAGAGGGGACTACTGGCCCAGACATACTGTGGATGCGATTACGATCTACCGATACTCTTTATATCACAAAAAATAACGGTGTCATGATCATCTAGCCTATAATACTGGTTTATTTCCTCAACGTCAATTTTGGAAGTCTCCCCCCCCCCCCCCCCAAACAGTCACCACGAAATTCCTGAAATCTTCTTCCATAAAATTTACGTAAAATTACAGCACTACTTTCTCGTTTTTTGTGTGGAGTTTTTATGAAAAAGTTCCACTTTCATAGGTGCAATCATGTATAGAACTCAGGCAACCTCTTCTGTATACCTTACATAGAGATCCATCTTTCCAGATACAACTTCCTCAACTCTAAGTCAGATGCATACTTCTTATCACATTCAAGAGAAGCGAACTTGTTTGCATCATAGAATTCCTCCTCAAATGTATGCTCATTTTGCTCATCTACTCGAATTCGTTAATACTCATTTTAGCCAAAAAGTACCTACAACGTGTTCGACAATGTAGGATCAAGGTAACAATATGTAAAGCAATGTAGGATCAAGGTTACAAGCAATGTAGGATCAAGGTTACAAGTGCATTTAGACAAAGAAATAGTTTAAAAGGTCAATACATAGCTCTGTGCAAAGCTATTGTTTCTGCTGAATTCCAGTGTTCAACGCCATCAGTGCTACCAGAGTGTGATCATGCTAATGCCTAAATTTTCATTTAGCGCCATTGGCTCCATAATAGTTTGCAATTGCGCTTCATGAAAAATTAAGGAATTATTGTGATCACGCTAAGGTATCACAATCGCGATGAACACCTGGATCGTCTTCTCAAATTTTTCAGTAGCAAACCAAACAGTACCACACACCACATCCACTTTTTAAAACATGTAAGAAATATTTTTACACTTCTGGTACTCAACATTGCCTAGAGGTGTAATGCACCACATGAAATAAAAAACACTTAAGGCATTCCATACCATGTGAGTATTGTGAGGAGATTCATACCTTTGATAATGAGAGAAACAATTTAAAGTGAATAAATCCTCAAAATATTTCTAGCCCAAGAAGATCTCCCTTTTATTTTGTGCTTGCTTGAGTTTGAGGATATCACTAATGGTAGGGAAGAGTTACCTTATTTCTTGGTGAAGTGGGAGAAGTGGAATGTTGAAATGGGAGAAGTGAAGACATTGAATTTTTCATCTATGGAAGAGAATTGTGTTTTGTGGTGATCCTTAGAAGTTATGAAGGAAAACCTCCATAGCACGATCGTACTGTGCAGGTGCGATCGTGTTAATTTTGATTTTCTAGAATTAGAGCCATCGGTGCTACATTGAATCGATTGTGCTGAGAAAAATATTCAGGCACCTAGAATCCTTCCTAATTTTCTGGAAATTTAGGCCAATCGCCGATTTTGCGTTTTGATCGCCAAAATTTTTAGAAATTCACTAGCATGCATTATGACTTCTGGTTGAGTGTCGATGTTTCTTGTAGGTCACCATTTGAGCTCCAAGATCACCGCTTTGTCTCAAGATTCACTTAAAAACTCATTTTGCTCCAAAACAACTACACTTTTGTGTATTAGTCAAAAACACTAATCCTAGCCTATTCTAAAATAATGTCATGAGATTTGAAAATTAAAAATGCAAAGACTAAAACTAAAATTTACTAACCATCAATTTACCATTTTATCTCTCCAGTTTGATGACTTGAATTTTCGTCCTAACTTGAGATTAAGTTTTCTTTGGATTGCCAGAGATGGTGGCAAATTGAAAAGAAGGCCAAGACTTGAATTTAGCATCTTGCACTTTTTTTCCTTCACACGAGGAACATCATTTTGCCGCCTTGGCATTATGAACTACAAAATGAACACACCTTCATCAACATCATCCACTTTCTCCAAAGGCTTGGTTATTTTATTTTCTTCATCATCTACCAAGAACAATGTTGAAAAAATGATTGGAATGTGGTCTAAGGCACACAAATGTCAAAGTTGCTTCATTTTTTGCAACCTTTCCCCCATTACTACTAGAGGCTTCAACCATGAATTGTTGAAATTTCATTTCAACCTCTAGTATCATCCCCTCTATCTTGGCATCTTGAATGATCTTGGGGTTGGATGACTTGCACATCCCCATCAATTCCTCATGATCATTTCTCACCTATTCCTCCATATGCACCAAATCCAAATCAGCATCTACAGCCCGTTGGTGTTGAACACTAAATTCATACACTTAAGACTTTCAATTTAGCTTCCAAGTTGTAGATGTCAATTTCAAGTAGTTATAAATTTTGGAATAACTCCAAATTTTTATTGAAAAAATCTCCCAACACTCTTCAAACTCCTTAACAAAAATCTCCATACATCATTAGCCATTTTTGGCTCAAAAAATCCAATCTGTCAAGTTCTTCTTTAGGACTAGACAACCCCGTGGTGCTTGAATGCTTAACATGGGAACTAAAAGGTGCACCCATCTCGCTTCCGATGACATTCCTATAATTTTGCTGAAGGTGAGGGCATGAGTTTTGAAGATATGAAGTACAATCATCAACATCATTTTCAACCTAGTTGCTTGTTAAACATAAGAATAAAAAAAGAAAAACATAATCAAACCTAAACTAAAAAGATAACAAAAACATCAACCCATATTCACAAATCTGAATCAAAGCAATTAATCTTTAATTCCCACACTAATTTAATACGTCAAATTATTCCCCGACAACGATGCTATTTTTTATAACGCTTAATTACACTCTTAAATCAATATAAAAGTGTACACAAATATTTTCTAAGTATATTTAGCCAACTTATGAGGTCAGACAGGAATCCATGAGGAACAATATAAAGGCAATCGAACAAGAGAGGGAACTAAAGCACAATTACTATGACTGAACGGGTCTAAAACATAAAGGGGGGGGGGATAAATATAGAAAAGGGAGTCATAAAAAAAAAGAAATAAAATAGAAACAAGGTTTGATCTCTGGATTTGGAATCAAAATAAGAACAAGAAACAAATAAGGTAATTAATCCTATTAGTGATCCATTATATTAAATTAAATACTAAATTGCATACGCATTGGTTTAAAAGTTAGCCTTGGATTCCAATACGATACTAGTTTCTTTAGAACACTAAATAGAATGTGCCTTTTATTTCTTTCGAACAGTAACGAACCTTCCATTCTTGTTCTCTCGAACCAATCTAATGAGCATAAACACAACCCTAATAGGCTACACTAGGATTCTTCTGGTTATGTCTCAAATATATTAATGAGGCAAATACTCAAGTTGTAATAAATTAAAGTTCCTATTATTGACTTACTATGGTCAAGCTAAATCAGGATAAATGGGTAACTCCTAGTATTGTCGACTCTAGATGGAAATAAATAAAACACGCAATGATTTAGACCTATAAAACCCAAATAATGATCAACAAGTAATTAATTTATATAAAAGTAAGAAATAGAATCAAAACAAATATTCTTGAATAAATATTTAAATATGTCTATCAATGATATCCAAACAAGGAATAAAAATGACACAATAAAAATATGCAATATAGCTAAGGGAAAAAGAACTGGGTACAAATGTTTCAATAGTTTCCATCAAAATCTTCAGCCCAAGGTGTATTGTTCTTTCCCTACCTTTGAAGTATAGAAACCTAGATGCCTTGGGAAAATCGGGATGATGTATTATATGTTGATTTTGGGAGAAAGAGGGATGAAATTCCAAGTGTGTGCAAGGTCTACTCAGTCGCACTTCAACGCGATTGCATCCTAGGATCGCGATCGTGCTAATTCTTGAATTTCTACTTTAGCACCATAGGTACGATCCTGTTGGTTACCAGTTTTCTCTTCAGAGCTCAAATAGTGCATCGTGTTAAAATGCCAATTTCTAGAAACTACAGGCTTTTTTCTCTCTTTTTAGTCTTTTTCATCCATAGTGCTTCTTCATCAACCCTAATCTAAAAGTCATCAATTTATAACATAAAATAGGATCATATGATGATAATACACTGCAAAGGAAAAATAGAAATTTCCCCACACATCAACACCATGTAACGGTTTCCATCATGGTAAAATTCTAAACATTACACAGTTGATGCCACAGTTAGTCTTGGCTAATTTTCTTTGCACACTCTTTTTTAAATGTGTCATGCTTGCTAATGGGCTTATTTTCTAAGGTGGCCATAACTTCTTACTTCAATCTCGGATTGACACACTATTTGTTGTATTGAAAACTAGACTTAGAGGCCATTATGTTGATAGGTTATGTGTTACATAAATTCTCATATATTAGTAGAACCCATGCATGAAATGATACGAAAACAACAGTAGAAATGCTTTAAACATAAATTTGCTCTAGGAGTTCCTTATGACGTCGAATTATGTCAAAAACTACTTCCACACTTTAGGAAATCATCTAGGAAAAAGTGGAAATTCGTAGTAATTAATCTTAAGCAAGAATATAAAATGAATCAATTTCTTGCTCAAATTTTAGGGTGTTAAATTATCTCCCCCTTGGGATCATTCATTCTCGAATGAAAGATTTGGCTTTGCAACATAGTATACATGATGATAGAACTAATGAAAACAAATCAACACAAAAAATTCAATTGGACCTCAACTCAACTATCAAACATTAAACTATACGTTAACTGAACTCAACATTGAAACTCATCAAGTAATACATAAATGCACAACAGAGACTCATGCAACTAATACCTCAAATTCAATCAACCCTCATAAAGTAGTGAATGAATACTCTCAATGGACTATTGCAGTTCTACATGCACCAAACACACCCCTAAGAAGAGCTAAATAGAGAGTCTATTACCTCAAATTGAAGTTAAACTGACATGAAACTGAGAAAAATTTCTTAAACTGAACTAAATTTGAATGTGCCATATTAGTATGCCTATAGATATGCTTATTAATTGAATCATATCATCATGAAGGACTTTATATAAATTTGGAGGAGTGTATTAATAAAGCATGAACTGCGAGGGAAGAACACTCAACATAGACATACTTAAGGCATGCATTTATAGGGACTTTTTAAGTAAAGGCTACTGAAATTATTTGACATTGTATCTACTGATCTAGGCTCATAGAGTAGAGAAAGCATAGGGTTTGACATAAGCCTCATTTGAATCTCAAGTTATCTAACATGAAACATACATACGAATGATATAAAAGAATGATAGGTCTACTATGGCCCTAGCACTTCAAATGGCACTCTCTAACTTAGCAAGCACATTTCAACTACACTTCTACTTCTGACATACTCTGCTCACCTACCGGAACCTATGATCATCATTAAGGTACTAATAGTTACAGCTACTGAGACTAACCAGATGCTCTTATCACATTCATGCCTAATTTAGAGGGATAATGTACTACATGTAAGATGATCATGCTAGTCTAAGCCATAAGATTCAATATTCTTTATCCACAAGATCCTTATCCCTAAAACAAAAAACCTTAAGATTCACATCAACGAGTCACTAACCACATACCATCATCTTTCACACATTTATCCATAAAATATTCAAGCTTATTAATATACTCATTTTATGGATTCCTCAAACCAAAAACTAAACCATATTGGGATCTTCTTACCACTAAAATTAATATCTTTACACTCTTACTAGAACAACTCTCAACAACGTAGGTGATAAAGGCCCACCAAAACTACCAATAACTGAGCATACACTATCTCCTATCCTAGATTCTATTAGGATTCTCCCACTACCATCTAACAACTCATGAATGGGATCACTAAGAGGGAATGTAATATAAGAATAAAATATAATAGTTACTGATCAAGGTCTATCTATGAAACTCATACATGGAGTCTGAATTGATCATCACTACAGGAAATAGATACATCAGTACTAACTCTCGGCACTCAAATTAGGGGTCATGTAATAGACTGAATAACTGGAATATAATAAAAGCTTGGTACATGAATCCTACAGGGAACCCTATAGCTGACATCACAAGTTGGTTGGATATTTGCATCATAAGAAAGATTTTCAAGTTGCCTGAAGTAATTGGCTCTCACTCTAGAAAATGAACATACACATAAACCTTTATAAGGGGCATGAACAAGGAAATGAAATGAACCTTTATCTTTGAACTGGTACAAAGAATATAAAAAGGGTATGAATGGGTCATCATCTAATCATATCTCTACACAAGGACTACTCACTATCAAGATCAGAATATTGCAGTAATTTTTAATCTTACCATCTCCCCCTTACGATAGAAGCCAAAAATTCTACGTCTGTGGGCTTTTCTGTAGATTGGGTTACAACTAACCGCTCTGCAGGGACAACACTCACTATACACCTAAATGCCAAACTTGCTCTTTAAGGACTAAAATCATTCACACTTAGACTATTTCTAGGACTCCCCTATAAAATAACTTCTTAACTTTCCCTCATTCCCTTAAGGATAACACTGAAAAGTCAACGCTCTCTCTAGAATACTAACATCAAGCATTCAATCCTCTATCCACCCTAATACTACTATAACTAACAGTAGAATAATAATCTAGAGTTCAAGCCTTACTATTCACTACTAAACACACATAAAATACAACTTCTCATCACTACTCAAACTTATAACTACTACATTATAGTCTAGGTAATAATAGATTTGAGAGATTCAGAAAAAAACATAGTCATATCTCAACCATCCAATCTAACATTGGTATACAAACCTTTACCATACTTTACTGCCCCATAATCTAAGTCTCCTAAACAATCAAACTTTCCCCAATCCTCACTCTACCCTGCAATCAACACTAAATTATTACTTCTTAGTCAATACATAATGATATACCATCCTACTACTCCTGAATAACCAAAATATCTCACTATACACTCTAATCAGCAACTATGCCCCACTCTAACTTATGTACTTATGGTTCCACCATTTTAGCTCTAAGATCATTCTACCACAACATTTTATATATAGTACCCTATAGTAAAAACCACAAAGCTAACCTCTCTACCACTGCAACTACTCCATTCAACTTACACACTCACTACCAAACAAAAATTGGGGTTGGGACTGAATTACAAGAATAATTAGAGATTGAGGGTTCTAATCTGGATGATTCTGGTTTCTGAACTGTTGGGCTGTATACTCTATATACTAGTTTTTTTCTAGGCAGCGTGACCCAAAATGCATAAATCATGAGTCATAAAATATTTCTCGAAGTTAAAATCCACATCATGAATTAAGATTTTGAATAAATGAAAACTTTTCTAATTGCTCATTAGCCTCTCAGTTATATGAGTATCGCGGTTCACATCTACCAAAGAGACTCTACTAATACTGGCTTTCAGACATCCTAGGACACTTGAATTTAATGCTATGATACCAAGCTTGTCATGCCCCAAGCTCACCCTATAGGCATAACAGGCATACTTAGCCACAAAGTTGCTCTAGCAGCCATAGAAGACCCACTTGGACCATGCAAAGCTCTACTCACTCACACAGAAGAAGAAATAAATAATAGTGGACCTCATATCAATATAGATGAGTAATTCAAAACATGAAAACTCAATACTCAACTCTAACTCTAAATCAGCAAGAAATCAACTATACGCTAAATATATAACTACTAGGAAAGACCCCTAGATAACCTCAAAATAAAGAAATGAATGAAAAATCTAATATCTCAGCTCTACAAGTAAATAAAACCCCATAGCCAATCCTCGAATGATTTTGGGTTCAATACACTTCTACTTTTTACGTAATGCATATCCAATCAACCATGAGTGTCCAAAAGGTTAGTACGATCTTCATGGACGGTTACAATAATATAAAAAGTATGGGTCACCACATGAAATGTATTGAGTATATGAGCAGCTGCAATAGCCCATGGCAATAAATAACTCCTGGCTATGTAATGTATGAACAGATATAATATGCTCAATTTCTATGACGACTCCAAAATCGGATTGTGATAGCGTTTACATCCCACCTATAGAAAAGCATAAATCATACAGTGAAGTGACAAGCAATAGAACGATACCCAAACAAATAACAATAAAATACAAAAGGATAAGAAGAGAAGAGAAGCAGTAAAGAATATAATAAAAAGCATAACAACAATATATACATAAAACCCCAAATCCTAGTATCGTGATGCATAAACCCCTAAAACCTGGTATTGTGTCTATAGAGCTTCTATACTAAAGATTCAATTGATAAATACAACTCAAAGGGAAAAAGTACAAAATGGCTATCTTGAACCAAAAATAAGGATAATTTAGTATTACAAGAAAACTCGGCTAGTTTGAATATCAAATGCTCATTGTGTCTGCAAAGTCAAGCTCTAACCTAGCACATACGACCACGACCTCCCTAATAACGAGTACTAGGATATGCATTACAAAAAGATATAAAAGTGCAGTATGAGTACCAAAACAGGGTATCCAATAGGCATCATAAGCTGGCTACGAAAACCAAGCATAAATAAGATAAGAGCGAGAAAATAAGCAATATAGGTTAATAACACACAAGTATAGAGATAAGTAGTGAAATGAGCTACTACAAATAAACACGGTGAAAGGATCATCTAACTAATGAACAAGTGATAGAAAGTCTAATAACAAACAAAAAAAGGCCACGCATCACGTACCTGGAGCTCCAATACGACAATAATAAGTATGAGTTATAAAGAGGCAAGGAAGAGTCACAACAAGTAAGTAAGTAATACTTATAAGAGATAGATACTTAGATTAGTAATGAACACAAGAAGATGGAAAGTAATACCCTGACAGGCATCCCATACTACCGGTGGGGCTAATAATAAACTAACTAAGCAAACAAAGCCTACATGGCACCTCATCCCCTCGACTAGCACAAACAGTCATCCACAGAAACCAACGTGGCTTTACCTGTAAGATCATAGGGTACAAACAATCACAAAAGATGTAATGTGTAATAAAGTAAAATAAGTACCAAAACAGGAGGTACCCATGGGAGACATCTCTGTATACCACTACTCTCCCTATATACCTATCCACGAGGATGCGTATAGTGCTCGATGAATAGGGACTCAGGATGACAGGACTATGGAAGGACCCAAAACCACATGTGAAAAAACCTCATAGCCAGCTCAAGGAAAGAGCAAAGGGGTAAGGATTCTAAAAACCATGGCTCAGCCCGTATAAGGTATCTCAGTAAAACTCAAGTACTGCTATAAAGGCAAACCCCAAAACCTTGCAAAAGTCCACAAAATAAGGCCAATATCATGATAAAATAGATTCATACTTCCCAAAAATCGCGAAAGGTAAACATATAGTATTCAAAATCCATTTTCTAATTTAGATAGGCTAGTTTAGGTTATATTTAGGAGAATATCTCCTTACCATAGAGTGATCATGGAAAGTGTACATATAAGTAGGAAAATCACTTCCTGATATTATTCTGATGAAAAACAAAGTTATGTTATTATTATTACCCATAGAAACCTAAACCCAGCTACACAAGCCCAACCACAATACATGCTTGTAAATCAACATAACAACGGACTAGATCAGCTACTAGGCCACCAACCAAAATTGGAAAATAGCTACTAAGCTCAAGTACTGAGTTATATCGCTTAGCCAACCACACTATGATCTAGAGACTTGAGTAAAAACATGATTAATGGTCTTGAAATAGTATATAGATAGAAGATATAGATGGATAACCAATAAAACAAGGAAACAGATGAAAATAATACCAGCAAGAGGAATCATGCTAGAAAATCCACCCCAGGATAGCCGTTTATGATAAATATACACAACTAATACCAATTCTAAAAGAGAGTAACCCATAGCCTACCTGGGTTTCAGAGGCAATCTCGATTAGCTTACATAAAAGCCAAAAAACCACAAACAAGCTTAAAACTACACGAAACTAGAATAACCCATACATCAAGACCAGTAAAATAAGAACCATATTATTATAGGAATAACTGGCTCAAAATCTAGGCAAAAATGGGCCACCCAAGAAGAGAAATAAAATTCACCAACGCGTATATCCTAACTCAAGGATCAGTGATATAAAATTGGGCTTAATTTGATTAAAGATAAAGGAGAAAAGATCCTGAAAAGTTTATTTAAAGAAAAGTTTTGAAATAGATTCAAGAATGATAATTTTACAATTTACCTAGTAAAAATCGACCCAAGATTTCCCATAATGCTCCCTTAAAGCTTCCAACAAAGACCCACAATAATTTAAGCTGACAAGAAGGAAATTTAATTAGCTCAACAAAAATGAGTAAAAGGGTAGAGAAAGAAAAGAAGTTTGGTTTAAAAAGAGGGAGGAAGGGATTTTTATAGACTATAGGTGGCCGATTTAATTTCCAAATGCACAATTTACCAGCCACCGATTTATTGGTAAGCTCTTAACTGGTGTCCTTTTGTCGATCCTAGATTTCGTTTACTTTCCATTTCTATTATGATTCATATTATTGTTGCTATTATGTGTTGAGACTCTTATATATTATTTATTTGCTGGTTATTGGCACTATGGGGGAGAGGCACCGATTACTGGCACTAATAGGGGGCGAGGCCTCAAGTTTTGGTGTTGTGAGGGTGAGGACCTGATGACCGGCACTGACAGAGGATGTGTGCTCAAGATTGGTATTGTGGGGGAAAGGCTCTGGGTTGTTGGCGCTGAAAGGGGGTGAGGCCACAGTTGTTGGCACTGATAGGGTAAGGCCCTAGTTGTTGATATTGAGGATGCTACTCCACTTAATGTTCCTGTGCCCTTGTGTATTTTCCTTTGTAAGGTATATGCCCATGGGATTAAAAGGGGAGCCACAGTGGGTTTTGATATATTTTTTGTGCTTATCGACACGATGGGCCGCCAAGTAGGTTTTGTGTGTTTACTTTCTGTTCTGTACTTAGCTATATTCCTCTATCCAATTTTTACTTGTGTTACTTGCATATCTGGCATTATGGTTAGTCGGGTTTTGTTGTATTGTAGCACAGGTATATTCCCTTACTTGATTTTTGAGTTTTCGGTTACTGAACGCTATGGATTATGTTTACCATATTTAGTCTATGTAGACCTGTACTTGCATGTCTAGTACCTTACCTTTCTTCTTATCTATTAGCCTTACTATGTCTCTACTATTAAATCTGTTTTACTTCCTCGACATTATTATCGCATTTATTTTAACCCAGTCAGTCGATGATGTCTACTAGGTACCTTGTTTGGTATGTATGCAGCACTTCTGTATCTTTTTTTATGGTGCAGATACCGGCAGGGGTTATTGGAGATGTCATGATAGTGTGGAGTAGATTTAGTCGATTGCACAGATTATAGTGAGCTTTACCATCTAAGACGACCATGGTTTCCTTCACTTGGCTTGCTTCATTCGGTCTATAGCAGGCCTTGTATTGAGGGGAGATCCTTGTAGTTGGCATCTTTTGTTTATCCTATATAGTAGCTCCATATTCCATGAACATCAGGTTTTGGAATTTGGGTTATGTATGATTTGTTTTTGGATTTCGTACTTTATGTATTATTTATTCTTTTCTCTGCTATATTGGATATTTGAGAGTTTATAACCGATTATGCGTAGCTCCGGGCTATAGGGTTTGGCTTGTCTAGTGGAGGGTTATAGACGCCATCATGACCTGAGATTTTGGTTTGTGACAGAAACTTCTATTGGCTCTGAAATATCAATGTTGGTTTAGTGGACCTTAAGTTTGTGTCCCCTGGTTTTTGTCTTGAGTTTAGGCTATTTTCATTTTTTAGCTTGGGTGGTTTTTTGGTGATCATAGTGTCAGATTGGAAATTTTACAATTCCATCAACTACAAAATGTTGATTTCATGCTAGTCGAGTCATTGGTTCGCTTTACAGGGCTGCCATTGCATTTTTGAGGTTATGGATGGAAGTTGTGAATTTTGGCCTAAGATGTTAACATGGTTAACAATTTTCCAAAACGGCCATGTATCTCGATTTCTTCTACATTGTTGAGTCCAGAATGTCATTTCGGATATACGTGCATAGTTTGTTTATGTAAATTAGAACCCAAATGCTTTTTAGGTGGTATTCAAGGTTTTTGACTTATTGTAAATTTCTGTTGTCAAAATAGTATCTGGTGCAGATGGATTTTATCTTCGTGGAAAGACTTTACGCTATCACAAAGACTTGTGCCTACTTCCCTTTGTGATTGTGTCCTCCCTTCCACGCGATCTTGATAAAGCTATTTCCCCTACTCTTCGTGATTGTTACCCCCATTTATGCGATCGTGATGCTTGATGTATCATATCATCGCGATCGCGACCCTTTCCCTACGCAATCAGGATGAACAAATTCCTGGAAGTATATAAACTACTTCCTCAAAATTTTATTTCATTCCTACCTTTGTTTCTTTAGTGTACCTCCGTTCCAGTATCTTAATTAAGTCAAAAACCCAGCTAAGTTGAAGGAGAGCCTTCCCCCAAGCTCACCTTCTCCCTCCCTCTCGTTTACCATATTTTGCTCATGTAGACTTGTGCTTGCATGTCTAGTACCTTACCTTTCTTTTTATCTATTAGCCTTCCCGCTTCTCTACTATTAGACCTATTTTAATTCCTTTCCTTTAATATTTGTATTTATTTTAACAAAATTGATTAATGATGTCTACTGGGTACCTTATTTGGTACTCATGCTACACATCTGTAGCGTTTATCGTGGTGTAGATACTGACAGGGTTTATCAAAGGTGTCATGATCGTATAGAGTAGATTTAGCTGATTGTGGAGATCACGATGAGCTTTGCCGTCTGAGCTAACCATTGTTTCCTTGATTCTATCTTGCTTTATTCGGCCTACAGCAGGCCCTTCATTGTATTATCTTTTATAGGTGTTACTTTGAACCTTTTATCTTCTATTATTTTGTATAGTAGCTCCATATACCACAGGCACCAGGTTTTGGGATTTGGGTTATGTATGATTTCCTTCTAGCTTCCATTATTTATGTATTATTTATACTTTTCTCTGCTACATTGGATGTTTAACAGTTTATAGCCCATTATGCATAACTCCGAGATATAGGGTTAGGCTTGTCTACAGGAGGGTTGTAGACACCATCATGGCCTAACATTTTGGGTTGTGATAGAGTGGTATTAGATCTTAGGTTCACCGGTCTCATTGACATTGGAGAAAATACCTAGTAGAGTCCAATGGGTCAATGTGTAGACGTCTGTATTCGATCTTCGGGAGGCTACAGGGTACCTTTGGAAACCTTGTCCTCTTTTGAATCCAATCATGCATTGTTATTTGTAATCTTTTGGAAATTTACTTGATATCATTCCTTTGCAGATGGTCAGTACTAAAAGGTCTTCGGTGGATCGAGACCCTCCCCCAGCTAGCCAGGAGAGGGTAGGGGAGAATGCTCCGCCGGTCATCACTACCCCAGCTACTTCACTACCACAGACGCCCCCCGTTCCACCATCACAGCCTACGAAGCCACCACCTATCGCATTCAGAGACTTATTATGGTCGCTGCTCCAGATGTTGGACGATATAGCGGCAGATAGGCTACAGTCATCTGCTCAAGGAGCGACACAAATACCGTCTCCCCTAGCTTCTGCAGCTTTAACACCCCCACCAGTAGTACCACTGGCTACACCACTTCAGACTATTGCCAGTGCCCTTGCAAAGCATTAGCTCCTACTATATCCGCATTTGAGGTGAGGAAGATGTTGGACCATTTTCTCTGAGTTTCCCTTGCAAAGTTCTCCGGAGCACAGGGGAAGGACCCCCATGAGTTATTTTACTATTTTCAAGGAGTGCCTATGGACCTTGGAGATTCTGGATTCTCATAGAGTAAACTTCACATCCTATCTTCTTGAGGGTGTTGAGAGTCAGTTGTGGCAAAAATTTTGGGGTCGTATACCGCTAGAGTCAGCTCCACCTACTTGGAGACAGTTTAAAGAGGCATTTTTAGCTCATGCCTCAGAGTATCCGTGAGGTGTCAGGGGTATAGTTCAAGGGACTGAGAAAGGATTCGATGATAGTTCTAAAGTTTGAGGCATGATTTATTAATTTATCCTAACATTTCCAGAGACCGGATAACTTCTGAAGAGGAGCAAATTCGACGCTTTGCACACATACTGAGGCCTGAATTGTAGGGCCATGTTGAGTTACTTCTGGTGTTATAAAAGTCATTTCTAGGTGTTTCTAACCATGCTATCCATATGGAGATCTTGACTCGCCAGACCCAAGGGGGTAGCGAGAAGAGGCAGCGCCATCAGGACGGGTTTCAAGGTCTAGGTTAGAGGTTCGTGGTTTTGACTGGATATTCTAGCGGAGCCAATAATACCAGGCCTTCAGTAGTTGGGCAAGCATCCAGCCTGTTAGGGTCCCAGTTTCAGGCTCATGAGGCCTTACCGAGGGGTCCCATGGCTAGGTCAGGACCTGTGATGTTTTCTATGAGTATGGGGAGCGGGATCATCATATTCGCCATTGTCCTAGGGTTCCCAGAGGCAGTTTAGTTGAGGGGTGTTTTGAGTGTGGGGGCCAAGGACACTATGTCTGAGATGCCCCTAGCATAAGGCCTTTTAGGCCTTAGCACTACCTATTCAGCAATTACAAAAAGTACAACTAGTTAGAGGTTAGCCACCAGCTATTCGGGGAGCTAGGGGAGGAGGATAGGTGGCCAGAGGCAGAGGAAGGGATTTTGGTGTACAAAAGTATGGGAGCAGCACGAGCTTTCTACTATTCCTCACTTGACCGAGGTTGAGGCCTCTGATATGATTGTTACCGGTATGTTGACTGTTCTTAGGTTTTCTGCACTGATATTGTTTGATTCTTGTTTCACACTATCATATATTTCTATTTATTTTTCTTCACGATTGGGTATTGATAGTCAGTGGTTGTATATACCCTTGTGTGCATCTATACCGGTAGATGTCACCCTAGTGGTAGATCAGGTATATAGGTCATGTCTGGTTGACTATTCAGGGTCACGACATTGTTGCTAGCTTGATTGAGCTGGCTATGTTAGATTTTGATGTGATTCTATGCATGGACTGGTTTTCCTCCTATCGTGTGGTCTGGATTGCTATGCTTAGCCATGACCTTATTTTTTTCCTGGTACGCCCTCTGTAGAGTGGCGCAGTCCCACTAGTTGATCATTAGTTTGGGTCAATTTCTTAATATCGAGCCCGTAGACTTGATGCTTGGGGGTTTTATGATTATTTGTCCCATGTTAGAGATGTTAGTGTTGAGCCCCTTTCCCTTGAGACTGTGCTGGTTGTTAGCGAGTTTGTTGATGTTTTCCCTGTTGATTTGCCTAGCCTTCCACCTGAGCGGGATATAGATATTGCTATCGAGGTTGAGCCAGGCACCAGGCTTATTTCTATTCTTCTGTATAGTATTGCACCGAATGAGCTTTGTGAGCTTAGTGTTCAGCTGCAGGACTTGGTGGACAGGGGCTTTATCTCACCTAGTGTATCTCCATAGGGTGCCTCAGTGTTGTTTGTAAAAAAGAAAGATGGGTCCCTACGGATGTGTATTGATTATTGGCAGCTGAACAATGAGACTATTAAGATCAAGTATCCTCTGCCTCATATTGATGATTTGTTTGATCAACTTTAGGGAGCCACTGTGTTCTCTATCTATTATGACTAACCTCGAATGATTCTTTTATTTCTTTTTTTTAGTTTTTTTAATTTATCTATCATTTCTATGTTTTCTTCTAATGTATTTTTTCTACCTTGTCTATTTTTACTTCCTTGATATAATCTATCCATTAACAGATATTTTTTATTTTATTCCAATTACAGGAATAAAGCCTGTAATTGGAATAAAATAAAAAATATTTGTTAATATATCTGTTAATGGATTGGGACACTTAGCTACAAAATCAGCTATGACCTTCTTCATATCATTTCACCAATAGACTACCCTTAAATATCTATACATCTTGGTGGAGCCTAGATAAATTAAATATATGGAACTATGGGCTTCTGCTAAAATCCTTTACCGCAGCCCATCAACATCATAGACACACAATCGACCTGATAACAAGGAACACCATCTCCTCTTTAGTAAAAAAACTTCTACCTGTTTTTCCAGGACAACCTCCTTAAGCTCATCAAAATGGGATCACTGCCCTATTTTTCTTTCACCTCAACTACCAAGGATGACTCTGATGCGTTCTAAACTAACACACTACTATCATATGCATCAACAAAGATGAATACCTAAGCTAGAAAGTCGAAGCACATCTCTAACCAAATCCTTTTTTCCATCCTCAACATTGGCCACACTACCTATAGATAATCTTCTCAGGGAAAGAAATAACATTTTAACTTACCCCGATTATAAAGCACACTCATGTCATAATCTATCAAAAGTTCCAACCAGCTTCCCAAACAAATGTTCAACGCCTTCTGGATGAACATATACTGAAAAACTCTTATGATTGGTGAACACATCCACATGAGTACCATACAGATAGTTCCTTCAAAAATTTAGACCAAAGACACTTGTTGCCAGTTCAAGGTCATGATTGGGGTAGTTCTTCTCATGAGTCTCGAGATTCCTAGATGCATAAGCTATTACCTTACCAACACTAAAACACAAACAAGCCCAACTTTAGAGGCATCATAATAAACTACAAAACCATTTGCACCGTTTGGCAAGGTTAATACTGGGGATGAAGTCAACCATTCTTCAACTCTTGAAAACATTTCTCATAACTCTGACTACTAGAACTTGATCTTATTCTAAGTAAATATGTTCAAAGGTGCATCCATGGAGGAAAAAACCTCAACAAACCTCCTACAATAACCAACTAAACAAAAAGAACTTTGGATATCTAAGGGAAATGTGGGTCTAGGCCCTTCACTGTATCTATTATTTGAAAAGCTAGGTAATACCCTTACCAAAAACCACATGAAATAAGAAGGCAATTCACCTCAACAATAATACTTAGAAAATATTGCATACAGGTGCTAGTCCTAAAGATTTGGCAAGACAATTCTTAAATGGTTTAAATGCTCTGTCTTCCTTCTGGAGTAAATAAGAATATCATCTATGAATATAATAAAAAAAACATGCCCAAGTATTACTTGAACACCCTGTTTATGAGATCCATAAAAGTTGTAGGAGCATTTGTTAGTCCAAACATAAACCACAAACTCAAAGCGACCGTCTTCTCAAGGTTGTTTAAGAAATAGCACATTCTCTGACTTTAAGATGATTATTGATAGATCTAAGGTATATATTAGGGAATAATATAGCACTTTGAAGTTTATGGAATAGATCATCAATCTTGGGGATAGATACTTATTCTTGATAGTGACCTTGTTCAATTGGCGGTAATCTATGCATATTTTGAGTAACCCGTATTTCTTACGCACGAATAGAGTTGGAGAACCCTACGAGGATACAAGTCTTGATGAAACCTTTATCCAGAAGGTCTTTTAACTACTATTTCATCTCCTTGAGCTCTATTGGTTCCATTTTATATGGAGGGATAGATATAGGTTAATTAGATAGAAGGACATATATTCTGAAGTCTATCTCCCTATTTGGAGGGACTCTGGATAGATCCTTAGGAAAGACTACTGGGAATTCTTGTACAACTAGAAATGAATGAAGAATTGGGGTCTCGAATTTTGTATTCTTAACCAAAAATAAGATGATAAATGCAACCCTTATAAATAAACTTTTTGGCCTTAAGGTATGAGATGAAACGAACCCTTGCCCTAGAGTGACTACCCTTCCATTCTAAGACTAGTTCATTTAGAAAATGGAACTTAACCACTCTTGTCCTACAATCAACCAAAGTGTAGCATGAATGAAGCCACTCTATCCCTAGAAAAACAACTAAATCTAACATATCAATCTCTACTAAATCAATTGAGGTAACTTTCTGGAAGACTGAAATTGGACAACTTTTATAAACTCTATTTGCTATAGTTGAGTCACCTACTAGAGGAGACTGAGAAAGGCTCTAGAAGTGTTTCGGGACTGACTCCAAATTTCGTAGCAACATAAGGAGTAAAAAATGATAAAATATCCCTTGGATCAATAAAGCATAAATATCAAAAGAATAGATCTGTAACATACCGGTGATAATATCTGGATATTCCTCCTGCTCTTGCCGAGAACTAAGAGAATATAACCGTCTCTAACACTGACCACCCCACTACTGCCAAACCCTACTAAGTTGGTCATCTTGTACTAACTGTTAATCCTGTAGAATTAGGTTGGTTGCCACCATTTCCTTGCCTAGCTGAGGGGAAATCCTTCAATCGATGCTTGGCCGACCAGCACCAAAACACCTATTTTGTCCATAAAAACACTTATCTGAGTCATTCTTTATGCATTTTTTACATATGGGGTAGGACATATAACTAAAATAGCCCTTAGGTATTCGAAACTTAGAACTTTCCCTTTGAAAATGGATGCATCTAGGTATGGGAGTTAGAGCACTAGATGAAGAAGGTACTGGTGTAGAAGAACTCTGCTGAAAAGTAGACTGGTTACCCCCACTGGACCTCCATTAAAAATAATTAAAATGACTGGTTCTAACCTTCTTATTTTTCCTTTCCCTTTTTTCATGTTTTCTTCCTCCATCTGTTGTGCGTAGTTCATAAGTCTGGCGATATTCATATCTCTAATCGATATAGTTTTTTTACACTCTTTCTTCACCAAGTTTCAAATTCCATGAAAAAATATGCTTATCCAAGCTCTAGGCTCCACGACAACCTCCAATAGGAAGAACCTATTTAGAAAGGCACCAGCAAACTCATCCCACGTACTCAGACCAACATCTATACCACGACCTTCCTTCCATTGTATATACCACAAATAAGCCATATCTTTAAGATGATAAGATGTAAGTTCAACTCTCTCTAGATCAGTGATCTGTATCACCTCCAAAGTTTACTTCACCTTATCCAAGAAACTTTTGAGTCCTCCTCCACCTTAGACCTTGTGAATTTGAGTGGATTCTTATGGATGAATTCACAAACCAACTGGGAGATTGTACCTCCAAATAGAGCTACAGAGGATGGCCCTTTAGTTACCTGGGCAGTGACTGCTTAGTCCAAAATTTGAATGGACCTTCAAAACTCAACATTCGTGACACTAACATTAACGTGATGCAGAGGATGATCAACAGGCATCTCTAGTGCATATGGAGGATCTAATTCCTAATAATTGTCCCTAACTCCAGTCTTAGTTCGAACACCTTCTATATGGGGAGGCATATTTTACACACACGTAGAGCACTAATTAGAGAAATTTAGAGTTAAGACTCTATGGCACGACTAATAATTTCAAAAGAAAGGAAACTTATTCCTAAAACGCTTTGTATCTTCTCTTTTATAAGTGTGGCGCATTTCACATTTATAAAAGAGACTCTACTAAATGCAAATTTTAGACATCCAAAGACGCTTAAACCTTGTGCTCTGATACTAAATTTGTCACACTCCGAGTTTACTCCTTAAAAGGGACATGTGGCTGAAAACCCCAAAGGACTCTCAACTAACCCTGCTAAAAGAATACTAAAAATAAGCCAGAAGCAATAATAATAACAACTATAATGGGCTAACTAAATATAAGAATTGAAAAGTCTACACATGTGAAAGAAAATCCCAATCCAAGTTGAATACTACATACTTTGAGTAAAGATCCTTTACTAACTAAAAATGAATAATGGCTAGAACAAATATCTTGATCATAATACAAAGTACTGAACAAAATAAAATAAACTTAAGGGATCTAGAAACTACTGGACTGATATCAATGCCCTTGAATCATAAGGACTTACCACAATACTTTTGCGTGATGAAGATCCAAGAATATCCTCAAACGTAGGATAGACAGCCTAAATCTACATTATGAGTGTAGGCAAAAAGTATGCATCAGTACAACTGGAATGTACAAAGTATGCAGGCATGTAAAAGTAATAATCTGAAGACATGAGTATATATACATAAAGACAATTCTAGAAATAAAAGCACTGAGATAGTTGACTGAATAATATGCAATAATAAACTAAACTAAATCCTAGGAAATTATTAATATTGTTCATAAAGTTATATCATGAAAATTGAGTTGCAATGTCTAATCTTTTAGCTGAAAACTGGATGGCATAATAATAATGATAGAAATAGACATATCTGTTGTAAACTAATGAGTCATGAAACATATTTTATCATACTGTAAAATTGAAAGTTACACATGGTGGGAGTTTCTTCTAATCGACATAAACCATGTGAGCAGCATGGAGTACAATGTGCTAGACCCTACACTAAAAAAGAGGGGTCCTAACCTGCCACAGTTAGCAGTATAATAAGGGATCCAAAATACTAGGCTACTGAAGGGCAAAAGAAAACCTACCTCTTGGTGCTAAACAATCCTCCCAAATAAGGTATTGGTGCTAATAAAATAAGGATGACATATCCGATCTTAAAATCTATAAAGTTGAGCTCCATAATCATGTCATGCCATATCATAGTCTTCTATCTAATTCATGAGTCATAAAATACATAGATAATCATCGTGCTAAAAATCTATACTTTATTGGAATGAGAAAACCAATAAGTAAATCTCATGTGATTTGTATCTCAAATCAACAAAGTCATGTGAACTTTTATGCTAAATCATAGAAAATGACAATTTCATGTAAGGAGATGAAAATCATGTAAAACTTGAATAATAATAGGAAAAAATATCATAAGGTATAACAAGGATTACTAATTCATCATAGTTAATAAACTTGGGGTAGAACCCTAGTTTGAAATCCATAAAAACTTTTCTTGAAAACGATGAAATTTGGGGCAAAAAAGGTGAAAGAAACCTTTATTCAATACCCACATACTTGTTAACGAAGAATTCTAACTGAAAAATCTGAGGAAGAGATTAGATTTTAGGCTTTGAAGATAGAGAACCCTAGATTCTTGAGAGAACTTTCTTATTCTAAGTTCAAGATTTGAGAGTGTGGAAGTGTGAATAAGGAGTTTTGGGTTCAATCCCTACTAAATTCGTCTTTTAAGAGTCAAAACGACATAGTATAAGACTTATTTGGGCTGGGAAAATTACCATAGTGCCCTTAAAAAATAAAGTTGAAAAATCCCACATGTGGCCTAACTTGCGTGCTACATAGCTTATTGTGAGGCTTTCTAGTAAGCCTCCGCAATATGATATGCTCCGTGTGGTTCACTCAGTACAAAACCTACAAACCGAAGGGTTCATTCCCTCGTAAATTTTCCTTTAAACTATTATGCACACATTCCAACCCCTTTTTGTACTATCTAGGGGTCTAAATACTCGTTCTTGGAGCTTTAAATTTCTAAGAAACTAAGAGAAAAGTGAGTAGAGCTCCCTCGGGTACTACACTTGGTTTGAAAAATTGGACTCTATTTTCTCATGTAATTAAAACCCCACATAAATACGAATTTGGTCAGGACCCACATTTTATGGACCTCAATAGGTGGCTAACACCTTCCTTTTGGAGGAAATTTGAATCCTTACCCAAATCTCTGGTAAACGTAGGCAAAAATAAATCAAGTGTTTGTGTTAGTATTGAACGATGCCCTAACGCACCTTTAATTTTTAGGTGGAAACTCTTCGTCCCTTTATTCTCAAAACTCAAAAGAGTTGTCAAGTCGAATTCTATACTTTTCAAAAGAAAAAATAGGGTAAGACATTGAGATCCATTAATTTTGATGTTAAATCATGATATAATCAATGGGTAATGGAGAATCAATGATTGAAAAGCTTACCTAATATCTTTTCCTCGAAATATATCTTTAAAAATACCCAAAGTGAGTGCATAATGACTTAAGTGCTTAGGTCACTAATTCATGCAGACTTATGTGATCGCGATCTCTATGGACGTGATTGCGATAAACAAGTTTTACTGGACCCAAAAAACACACTATGCGATGTGAGGACATTTCATGCAATTACGATGGACATGAAATTAACACTATGTGATCCTATGATAGTGCACCTGATCGCAATTCATATAAGCAAAGATTTATGCAATCGTGATGCCCATGCATGCGATCGAGATGAGTAATGGTTTGCACCAGAACTATTAAAGATAGTAGTTCAACAGAAATCTAAGTCTCTAAATGGATCCTCGGCATTTATTTGGAATCCTGTGCATACAAACCATATATGCTACCCCACTAAACTCCATATTCTGACCTCAAAGGAACCATCAAAATGGGAATCTGAGGTCTTCTCGACCCAATATCTGTCAAGGCTACTAAAAATAAAAACTTTACCCAAAAAACTAAAATTCCCCAAGGATCTCTAAAAAAAATATCCGAACATTCTCTAAGGACAAATATAACCTCTTGAATCTAATAGAATCAACAAAATTAAATATGAGTTTCCAATCATCAAAGGTTGGTCAAAGACTAACTTTAGTCTTAAAACTTAATTTTATCTAGTCAAATAAATAAAAATCACTACAAAAATCTAAAACTAAAAGTGGAGGTCTTCCTAGACCGACTTCCATATTTAGAAGCTAAAGAAACTAACAAAATTCTTTTAGACTCAAAACCTTAAATTTTGATTAAAATAAACTATTTCAACTTAAAGGCTTTAAAAATTAAAAATTTCTCAAAACTTATAAACTTACACTTAGGTTTCAAAACTAATCACATAAACTGGTCAACTATGATCCGAAAAAACTATCGATGAGGAAAAACAATAACTTTTTAAAAAATATCAAAAACAACCTTTAGGGGCATTACATGTATATAGGAAAAGGTTACCTAACTAAGTGCCTTTTCAATCATAATATAACTGCCATTAATAGGAATAAAACTTCAACTTCTTCATACTTACTTGAGCCAAATGACTTATTGCATGTTCAGTTGAGACATATCAATTATAAAACCTTGAGAAAATTGATTGATTTTGACGTATTGCCTAAGTTTGAGTACAATAAATCAAGATGACAAACATGTGTTAAATCAAGGTTGTCAAACATCCATATAAGTCTGTTGAAAGGAATTTAAATCTCTTATACTCAACTAACACATACATTTGTGATATGAAGTCAATACCATCTCGTGGTGGAAAAATACTTCATAATTTCCATATATGATTGCATTAGAAATTGTATGTTTATTTTCTAAATAGTAAAGATGAAGCAATTGAAGCATTTAAGCAATATAAAACTGAAGTAAAAATCAATTGAACAAGAAGATAAAGGTTATAAGTAGTGATATGGGTGGAGAGTACGAATCCCCTTTTGTAGAGATATGTTTGAAAAATAAAATTGTCCATTAGGTTACTTTTCCACACACTTAAATCTAATAGAATTGACGAAAGAAAAAAATCAACTATTGAAGAAAATGATTAATGTAGTATTAATAAGTTTTAATTTACCTCAAATCTTGTGGGGGGAAGTTGTCCTTACAACTAATTGGATACTCAATAGAGTTACCCAGAACAAAACATAATATATTTCCTATGGAAAAGGTAAAAGAAAGAAAATTTAACTTGAAATACTTCAAAGTATAGGAGTGTTTAGCCAAATTCCAAGATCATCTATCAAAAAGGGTGAAAGTATGATAGAAGACTGTGGATTGTATTTTTATTAGATTTAATAAATATAGTAAAACATGTTGGTTTTGATTCACAAATCTAAATATCCTAACATTCATGCTAATATAGTAATTGAATCAAACAATGTTAATTTTTTTGAATATATTTATTTATATAAAACTAAATGTGTATTATCTGGTAAAAAATAAAAACATTGGGAAGAACTAAAAAGAAAATACACTTGATGAAGAAAATCCAAGACGTAATGAATGTTAAAGGACAACTACTTCCCGTGGATTGGATTTTACGATACTTTTTCTTGAAGCTAAGCCCAAATATTTAAAGAAGCCATGTATTCTTCATACTCTTCGCTTTGTAAAAAGACAATCAACAGTGAGTTTCAATCAATCTTGAATAATTATACTTCAGAATTGGCTGATCTTTCTCCAGAAAAAAAACCTTTAGGTTCGAAATAAAGTTTTAAAAGAAAAATAAAAGTTGATTGAACTCTTGAAAAATGAAAGGCAAGACTTGTTATCAAATTTTATAGGTAAAAAGAAGGTGTTAATTATTTTGACACATACTCGCCAATAACAAGGATAACATCTATTTGGATGTTAGTTTGCATTGGCGGTAATTTATGGTCTCGAAATCCATCAATTAGATGTGAAGATAGCTTTCTTAAATAGATAACTAGAGTGAGATATTTACATGGAACAACCTAAATATTTTTTAGTTCTAGATAAAGAAAGGAAAGTGTGAAAACTTGTTAACTCGTTTTGTGGATTAAAACAAACGCTCAACAATAGCATGCTAAGTTTGGCATAATTAAATTGACAAATGGATTCAAGATTAATCAATGTTATAAATGTGTTTATATTAAAAGCACTTTAATTCATTTAGTCATTATTTGTTTGTATGTTGATGATATGTTGATCATCAGTAGAGGCATTTCTAATGTAAATGCTACAAGATGGATGTTGGCTAGAAAATTTGATATGAATAACTTACGATTTGCTGATGTAATCTTAGGATAAGAATTCATTGAACTCCTCAAGATTTAGCATTGTTATAGTCTCATTACATTGAAAAGTACTTGACAAGTTCAAGTATTTGAATTTTAATATTACCAAAACCCCAAAAATGTGAGCTTTGCACTTTAAAATAATGAAGGTGAAAGTGATTAACAATTGAAATATGCACGAGTTTTGAAAAATTAGTGTATATCATAAAATATGCATGGTCAGATGTAGAATGTGCTATTAGTAAACTAAGTTGGTACATAATAATTACAATCAAATTTATTGGATGGCAATAAAATAAGTTCTAGAGTAACTAATCGATACTCAAAATTATGTTTTGCATTATGACAAATACTCTACAGTACTTAATGGGTATAGTGATGCAAATTGGATCATTAGGTGTTCAGAAATTAACTCATAAGTGAATATGTATTTATTCTTGGTGGAGGAATGGTGTCTTAAAAATTATCTTAAAAAAACATATATCGCTTGCTCTATAGAGAAATTTAAATTCATAGCTTTATATTATGCCGGTGAAGAAGCTGGGTGGATCTGAAATTTTTTGAACGATATTTCTTTCTAGCCCAAACCGTTGGCACATGTATACACACACTGTGATTTCCAAGAAACAATTGAAATGCGTAGAGCACTATATATAATAGTAAATTTTATCACATATGACGAAGACATAACCGCTAGACAACTACTCTCTAATGGAATTATTACCATTGACTATATAAAGTCAAAGGATAATGTTCTGGATCCACTTATAAAAGGTCTAACTAGAGAGCCGGTTGAAAGATCATCAAGGATAATGGGTTTAAGGTCTAAGACAAGTCATCATGGCGGTAATTCTACCTAGTAGACGGGAGATCTCAGGAACTAGGTTCAAGAGATTAAATAAAGTTATATATGATAGTTCAATATCATCAAATAACACCAATTCTCATAATGAAGACAATATCACGAACAAGGATAAAGATTTAAGGGTTTAAATTTTTTTAATGATTTTTAAGTTTGGCATATATGACCAAATAAAGAATTAAACATTTAAGAATCACCTATGTGAGTGTGAAGTAGAAATCACTTCAAGAAAATAAGAGTAAAGGTTGATTCTACCCATTCATGATATTAGGCAGAGTTCATGACTGAAATGAATAAAATCGTGAGAAGTAAACAATTAAAGGCTAGTTGTGTGACTTGTATCTTTTAAGTGTACAATAAAGATCGACGACTCAAAGATATCGCATCTACCGATTGAACGAGTGCATCTGATATAAGTTCACTATAGAAAGTTCAAAGGACAACCAATTTATCCATATGCGGCTAGTCTTTACTTGTAAATCACACACTTGGTTGTATTTTTATTTTTATTTTTGAATTATAGTTATTCTCCATTCATATGGGGGAATGTTGGGTCAAAATAGATGTTTTAGGTCTTCTTAACGGTATAAATGAACATCAACCACAAAAAAAACAAGAGCAAGACCAAACAACATGATAATGAACAAACACATAATGTTAGCAAAGAAGATGGTGTTGGCAAATGCAAGTGACAAATGAAGAGGATCGTCTTCATCAAAGTCCTACACTTGACTCCTATGATGGATGGTGATTTGTATGGTTTTGGTATTTCTGATGTTACTGCTTCTGATATTGATAGGGTATAACCAGGTTTAAAACTTGACGAAAAAGATTCTGGTATAGTCAAGAATTTATTGAGAAGCAGCTAAAAAGGATAGAAGGATGTTTGAAAGATATGAAAACATCTCTGGTTAATATCAACTCAAAATTGAATTATTTGGTAGATGTACTTAAAGTTCCTACGGGTATGTTCAGCTAAGTACATGAGTCTTTTTGGGACAAGTGATGGACGACCACAAAGAAAACATAAAATAGTTGAATTGTTACGGCAATCATGCAAGCGTTGACATTTGAGAGAAGGTGTAGAAGAAGTAGTTAATCCAACTGCTTTTCATGATGATTCTTTTGAATGAGTAGAGAAAGTCAAATGAAGAAGAATAAGATAATAACATCTTGTGAGTGTTTTTGCAAGCTTTGAAGGCTTAATTATGAAATATAAACATTTTATATTTCTATATGTCTCGCGTGTTGTTTAAATTGCCTCTTTTATTTTTTGTATGATACCTTTGTTTAAAATTGATGCTCTTTTGCAGATTAAATCAGGTTTCTAGTGATTTCTCATATTTTGTATCAGTGACATCTTATGCTTTATCCTGTAATCTCTTATGTTAAGTTCATAATCTCTTGCATGTCCAATATCTTGTGTAAGCGATTTGGCCTATGATTCCAACAGATATATAATTACATCGCGGGAGATGTAACTAATGGTCGTAAATGATCAATAGTTATATGTTCAGAGATTATTACAAATCCACGAGAGATTGAGATCATAATGGACGTCTTTCATCTTAACTTAAAGTTATTATGTATAATTACCCTTAAGAACATAAGACCTCGGTTATTATTTCACAAGAGGTTGAGAATTTGACACTTTTTATTAGAAAAAAAAAAACTTAATATAGGATGATGACCATATTTAGCATAAGAGATCTAACTAATGGTCATAAGGTATCCATAGTTATATGGTAAGAGATCATTGCACGTACACGAGAGATTGAGATCATAATGAAAGTCTTTCTACTTAACATAACGCCCTGATTATTACTGTGCAAGAGATTGAGAATTTGACACTTTTATTAAGAAAAGTAACTTAGTAAAGGGTGAAGACTATATTTAGCACAAGAGACCTTCCTAATGGTCGCAAGATATCCATAGCTATATGGTAAGAGATCATTGCACGTTCACGAGAGAGTAAGATCATTATGAACATGTTTCTTTTAACTTATAATTATTATGTATAATTACCCTTAAGAACATAAGGCCTCGGTCATTATTTCGCAAGAGATTAATTTGACACTTTTGTTAAGAAAATTAACTTGATAAGAGGTGATGGTCACATTTAACATGAGCTAATGGTCATAAGAGGTCCATAGTAATATGGTAAGAGATAATTGCACGTCCACGAGAGATTGAGATCATAATGGATGTCTTTCTTCTTAACATAAGGCCTTGATTATTATTTTACAAGAGATTAAGAATTTGATATTTTTATTTAAAAAATTAAATTAATAATCGACAATGACCATATTTAGCGCAAGAGATCTAGATAATGGTCATAAGAGATCAATAGTTATATGGTAAGAGATTATTTCACATCCACAAGAGATTAATATCATAATGGATATCTTTCTTCTTAACTTATGGTTATTGTGTATAATTGTGCTCAAGAAGATAAGGCCTCAGTTATTATTTCGCAAAAGATTGATTATTTGACATTTTTATTAAAAAATTAACTTAATAAAGGGCGATGACCATATTTAGTGCAAGAGATCATAGTTAAAGGTCATGACCCGATTTCTTAGGTCACAAAAGCACGTACAACCCGTTGTATGTGAACCACCTAAAATGAACTTAAATGGAAGTAACAACAAAATATGGAAGACATATACATTATAAGGAAAGGATATGCAAAATTTTAATATACGGAAAGAAATCCCTAAAAATTGGTATCTAGTACATGAGTCACTAAGAAATAAACACAATATCTAAAATAATTACATCATCTGATTTTGGAATACAAGATAAATAATAAGTGGTCTAAAGAAAACATAAAGTGAGATCCGAATGTCGAAGATCACCCTCTATCTTAGGATCTGACTAGTAGCACAAACCCGGAATCAATGTCGCTCACTTGTACTCCAATCTACATCAAGAAGATGCAGAGTGTAGCATGAGTATCAAATAACTAAAGCAATTGGGTACCCAGTAGACATCATTGGTCGACTGGACCCATATAAGAAATAAAAATAGTAAATAGCAGCAACTTAAGGAAACAAGTCACAAAAAGGCAAACAGTGCATAACGATAAACATAAAAGTAATGATAGAAACATGTAATAATAGAAGTAATGAAGAACACAAATAATAAAGCTAGATAACAATAGGAATACAAAAACACAGGAAAAAAAAAGTAAAGGCATACTTGAAACCTTGCAACAGATAATAAAGTAAGGAAAAGAAAGAAGGGTAGTGTACTAGTATCCTCAATAACAAGCAATGGGACACAAGGGATGACTAAATAAAAATCCATGCATGAACAGATATCACTAGGCAAGGTTAGTCTAGCTACAAAATGATCATCACAAGAGAGAAGATAGGAAATAGAAAATAACAAGTATAACCTTACCGAGCTCCCCTACGCAAGAAAGATACAAACAAGTCAAGCTCACTCCACTGGCATCCTATACTACTGGAGAGTATATACAATAAACAACTGCAAAAAAGTAACAGACATGATACAGTGATATCAGGTATAGCAATAATACTATACACTCCTCCTCCAGTACCCTTAGATCCGGTAGACAGGACCCAAGAAGGAAGTAACATGTATACCCCATGAATGGCTACAACCAGTATATCCCTACTCTGATTTTTCGTAAGCTCAGAATAGTAGGGTACAAGGAGGATGCAACCGCATACTTTCTCATATTATAATCTTAAAGTCAATATCTCATAATCAGAAGTATCTCAGGGTTTCAATGCATGTGTTCGACTATGTCCAGGTCTAAAATCAGTCAAAGCTCAATATTCGTGCCCAACTATGCTTGGAAATAAAATCAGCTAATGGCTAATACTCAACATCTGACATTAGATTGAAGCTACAAGTGCTAGCAAGGTCATAGTTTACCCGGGGCTAGGTTTTAAGGCCTGGAATAAAACAAATAGGAAAAATTAAGTACCGGGTGCCCAACCGACAATTGAGTCTAAAACGGTTAACAAAATAATTTAGTAGAATTTACTGTTAAAAATGGCAGTCTATAAACAAGTTTCATAATGATATTCATTTATCAAAATCTCATAGTAATGTTAGTCATCAATATCCTAAAACGAGCCCATAAGCCATACAAGGTTTCAAAATTAATAATCTAGGCCCTTGGTCATAAATAGTAAAAACCAATGCCTAAAATCCATATTTAATAATGATGACATGCAAAATCACAACAAATAGATCACAGATGGTCAGGACGGCCCTGCATGTGCTCAGTATCACTACAACAACTAGAAATCATCTAGTCGATGTCTGAAACTCATGGACATTCCCAATAATCCGACCATCTATATTCTAAAGTCGATAAAGACCACTCAGTGTCACATGGTAAATTATAATCATAATAAAATACTAAAGCAAAATCAAGAACCGAACTAAAGAAGCGTAAAAGGTCAAGGTACCAATCTAGAATTCCCAACCCAAGGATGCTAATTAGTACTATAATTTCAAATATAATCCAGGTCTAAGATCTGTAAGCCATAACATACTTATAGTTCAAAGAAAAGCTCACAAACACCAGGGGAAAATAGTTCGATCAACTCCAAAATGCTCCAAATGAATCCGAACAACAACGAAACTAGAAAAATAATAATCTATACGTTAAAAGAAATTCAACAATACCCATAAATCTAGTTCTAACTAGGGTCAAATTTCGAGTAAAGATGGAAACCCAAAACTCTGAACAAAAGGCATCAAAATGTTCCTCACACTATAAGGACCTCGTATCCGAAATTTATAGTTAAGATGAGCAAGGAATAAGTTAAAATAAATAAAATAAAGTGAAGAAGAAATTGATAAAGTTTGGGCAATTTTGAATAAATTTCAATGAATTTAGAGTTGGAACTTACCAAATAATGAAGAATAAATGATTAGAAACGCTCCCCGATACTTTCCAAAACATGAATTAAAAGAGGAATAATAAATTTTAGGGTGAAGAAGATAAGAAAATTGAGCTAGAAGTCGGGGTTTTGAATATAAATACTCAGGTGCAGGTGTTCATCGCATTCCCGGGGCTAGGACCGCATTTACAATGCGCCGAGCTATTTGCCTATCGCGTTTCGAACTAAGATTGCATTTGCAAAACATTGGAAGGGAGAACCTCCACATTTGTGGGGCATACACTGCATTCGTGGAGAAGGAATTGCACCTGCTACTTAATGCAGAAACCAGCCACGGAAAAAACATTTCGAATAAGGACTCGGGATGCATTAAGAACCCGATAGACATAAACCAAATATGCTACCTGCATGAAAATGATAATATATACACAAAGGCATAGATAAAATTTTAATTCGAGACTAGTTCGATGAAATATTGACTAAAGTCAACCCTCGGCCTAAATTTTCATAATTTCAATTAAGTAGAGTTTGGATAGTCTGAGGCCCGAACAAACACCTCACTTAATTTAAATTCTATATTCTGGAACTGATGGCTTAGTCATATTTTCAATCCGAGTCTCTGATCATCAAAAGAACCAAAGTCAAGCTTTTAAATTACATAATATAAGAAAAATTCAAAAAAAGATAAGATCGCAACGAAGGCCTTCCAACACAAACTAAGAGTTCATCTAGACTAAAATCTATATTTCAGAGCTAACGAAGCTATTGAAAGTCAGTTCCAAGTTTGTTTTCAAAGAATGTTGACCAGGGTCAACGATATTAAAAATTAAGACTTTAAAACAAGGAAGAGGACATAACAACTAAATGATCCTGACAAGTCATAAATGACCTAGGGCCACTACAAGAAAGCTCTAAGATGTAAGAAAAGCATGAAAACATAAAAGTAACCGGAAGGATTATTAAATTATATGGTAAGAGATCATTACATAGCCACAAAAGATTGAGATCATAATGGACGTCTTTCTTCTTAACATAAGGCCCTGGTGATTTTTTGCAAGAGATTAAGAATTTGACACTTAATTAAAAAAATTACTTAATAAAGGGCGATGGTCATAGTAAGCACAAGAGATCTAGCTAATGGTCATAAAATAACCATAGCTATATGGTAAGAGATCATTGCACGTTTACGATAAATTAAGATCATAATGGACATCGGTCTTCTTAACTTATAATTATTTATGTATAATTACCCTTAAGAACAAAAGATCTCAGTTATTATTTTTCAAGAGATTGAGAATTCGATATTTTTATTAAAATATTAACTTAATAAAGGATGATGACCATATTTAGAGTAAGAGATCTAGCTAATGGTCATAAGCGACCCATAGTTTTATGGTAAGAGATTACTGCATGTCCACGAGAGATTGAGATCATAATGGACGTCTTTATTCTTAACATAAGGCCCCAAATACTATTTTGCAAGAGATTGAGAATTTGACACTTTCATTACAAAAATTTACTTAATAAAGGGCGACAATCATATTTAGCGCGAGAGATCTAGCTAATGGTCATAGGAGATTTATAGTTATATGGTAAGAAATCATTACACGTCGACAAGAGATTAAGATCATAATGGACATCTTTCTTGTTAACTTATAGTTATTATGTATAATTACTCTTAATAACATAGGCCCTGGTTATTATTTTGCAAGAGACTGAGAATTAGATACTTTATTAAAAAAAATTAACTTAATAAAGGGTGATGACCATATTTAGTGAAAGAGATCTAGCTAATGGTCATAAGAGATTCATATTTATATGGTAAGAGATAATTACACATTCACAAGAGATTGAGATCATAATGGATATATCTCTTCTTAACATAAGGCCCTGATGATTTTTTTGCAAAAGATTGAGAATTTGACATTTCTATTAAAAATTAACTTAATAAAGGGTGATATTAAGCACAAGAGATTTAGCTAATTTTTATAAGAGGTCCATAGTTATATGGTAAGAGATCACTGAACATCCACAAGAGATTAGGATCGTAATGGACATATTTGTTATTAACTTATAGTTATGATGTATAATATCCTTAAGAACATAATGCCTCAGTTATTATTTCTCAAGAGATTGAGAATTCGACACTTTTATTAAAAAAAAATAACTTAATAAAGGGACATGACCATATTTAACGCAAGAGATCTAGCTAATGGTCATAAGAGATTCATGGTTACATGGTAAGAGATGATTACACGTCCACGAGTAGGGGTGGGCACAATTTGGTTGAAACCGAAAAACTGAACCGAACCGATTTTTTTTTAAATTTTGGGTTCGGTTTTCGATTT
>JBDJHY010156026.1:0-32814 GCA_039654485.1 Withania somnifera
ATTTTCTTTTATATTTCAAGAACATACCTAGAATAACCAATCACCCAATGGTCTTCTCAATCAATATGCAAGTTCAGGAAAATGATAATAATCCAAATGCATTTCAAGGTGAGATAATGGAAATCCATGAATAATAACGCAACTCAAGGGCTTCATGACAAAGGGAATGAAATACGTCTCAATTAAATTCATAGAAGGCATATAATGCCTTATGGGAAAATCAATTTAAGTTACTAAACAAGGTCCCCATATGGGCATATAAATCAAGTATAATATCACAATGACACATCTAAGCCTCTCATGGGAATTCCCAATAAATAATCATTATGCTCAACTAATCACAATTAATATGTTACATGTGTTCTACAAAGGTTTTAGAAAGGATCAAGCCTCCACTTGCCTTAACTTAGGAAATTTTATCAAATAAGGGCCTTTCCTTCACTCTGGGTGCTCATCTCTGCAAAATCTGAGTGATTCACCTTGAAAACTACCCTCAAATATGTCCTAAGTGAGCTCTCAAAGTCAGTAATAGAGGAAAAATAAGACTTAGATTATGACTTTGGGTTTTATTTCCCAGGTAACTATTTCAAGTAACCTTACACGATCACATAATATCCTATCACGATGAGAAAAACTGATTGGGCCCCAATAACTTACCCTACATGATCACGCCAAGTAGGTCATAAAACAGTGAACCTTAATTAAATGGACCTATGCGATCGTGATAACAAGGTCATGTGATTGCTATGCACTAGTAGCTGGAGCTTCATGATTGTGACCCAAGGTCACGCGGTCTCAATGAAGTACAACCTACACCAGTAACTGAACCTGAAAGCAACTCACAGTAACTGGACATAACAACAACTCACATGAAACATTGCCTTCGAATGGACCCTTGGGATTCATTCAGAACCTTGTGCAAACAAACCATATATACTACCATATTAAATTTGATGTTCCAAGTCAATGGAACCATCATCTGAGTCCATCTTGGCCCGATACCTACCAATGTTACTAAAAATAGAAACTTTACTCAAAAAGATAAAAATACACTCGGAACTTCCGAAAAATATTTCAAACCTCTACCTAGCCCAGACCTCACCAATCTAATGATATTAATGGAATTAGAATACAAGAATATGATTATCAAATGTTGATCATAGTTAAACTTTGGCCTTAAAAAACTCAACCTCACGCCTGTAATGAGCTAAAATCAACATGGAAAGACTAAAACACAAAACGAAGGTCATCCCAGGACTATTCGACATTCTAGTGTTGATTGAACTGGTGGAATTTCATTCTGAGACTCAAAACTCCAAGTGAGTTCTGAAACCACCTATTTCATTACAAGCCCCTAAAACTGAAAATTTTTCAAAGAACCAAGCTTTAAGATTTGATTTCATAAACTACCCCATAAATTGAATTATTATGACTCGGTGCAACTCTTGGAAGGGTAAAATAGTAACTTTATGAAAAATGCCAAAATGATCTTCAGGGTCATTACAACATTGGTATTGATAACTCTAGTTAACATTTATTTTAAAAAAACTTGGAATTGAATTCTGACAGTTCCATTAGCTCTAAAACATGAATTTTGGTCTAGATAGATTTTGGTGTTTATCTGGAAGCTTTCGTTGCCATTTTATCATTTTTTTGGGTTTTTTTTTATTTTGAGGTTCAAAGGTATGACTTTGGTCATCTTTTGATGATCGGATCCCCAGATTGAAGATCCACTATACCATCAACTTTGGAATGTTGAGTTTTGGCTAGGTGAGGTGTTTGTTTAGGTCTTGGGCTAGTCAGGCTCAATTTGAGTACTCAGTTGAAATTATGGAAATTTAGATTGAGGATTGACACTAGTCAATATTTCTTCAAAACAAGCTCAGATAAAAATTTCATCTATACCATTGAGTCCTAAATATCATTTCCATGCAGGTAACATATTTAGTTTGTGTTCATTAGTTTCCGAACGCATCCAAACAATCTTTTTTTATATTTTTATGGTTGGTTATTACTGTTATTTGTTGCTGGTGGGCCATCTATTTACCCTTCACGATAGCAACTAGGTTCATGGATCGTGTTTGTTTGTTATTTTAGCCTACGTGATCGTGACCCAGTGTCATGCGATCATGTTATATGACTTAGCCTTTGAGTGATTTCCCTTCTTCACAATCATGGAGACCCCAACACGGTGGAGATGCTTGACCTTTTTGTTCTTCATGATCAATAAGTTCCTCACGCGATCGTTATGCTCCACAAAACCCTTTTAAGCAATGGCGGTCCTCCTGATGCTATCACGATGGGCACTAGAGTAGTATGTAAATTCAAAACTTGACTTTTAGATCAAATTTTTCATTCTTCTTCACTCTAAATTCCATTGTTGAACTTACAATTTCATGGGGTTCCATATTTAATCTTGGAAGTGTTAGGAAACATCCATAATTATTTTTCCTTTATTATTTGGTAAGTTTCCACTCAAATTGTTAATCCAAAAATTCCCAAATTTCACCAACTTATTTCTTTACCTTATTTTATTAATTTTTTATAATTCCTAACCCATCTTAACTCTAAATTTTGGGTATGAGTTCCTTACTATGTGAAAACTTACCTTTTGTTTAGAGTTTCAGGTTACTGGGCCTGTGGGCCTATTTTTACTCAGATTTTGACCCCGAATAGAATTATAGATTTATGGGTAGCGTTAGATAATTATTAACATGTAGATTTCTATTTTTATAATTTTTAGATTGTTGAAGCATTTTGGAGGCTGTTGGATTTTGTTCGAGCTACTTTACTCAATATTTGTGAGCTTGTGCTTCGGAATTTAGGTAGGCTATGGCTTACCTATATGAGATTGCGTTTATATATGAAATACTAGTTCTAATTAATATCCTTGGTTTGGAAAATAATTTTAGGATTGGTACCCTTGACTCTGTTCGCTTCTTTATTTCGGTTGTGGAGTTTTGTTTCAGTATTGAATTATGATTATAGATTCTCTCATAACTCTGAGTGGTATTTATTGACACTGGAATTAATATAGAGGTCTGGCCTTATGCTACGATAAGAGTGCATTGGGGTTGGGCTAGTATCACCACTTGATTATTGAGCCATGAAGGCTAAAGGTTGGTTTAGTAATAATGTCAAATAAGGATATAAACCAATAAATTGAAATATTCTAATAATAATATAAGTAAATGAAATTTTTACTATTTTAGACTCGGTGTTGGATCGAGAACCCGGTAATACTATTTTTTGTTATTTTAGCCCAGGCTTTACACCCTGGCACTAGGAATTGTCATTTGACTAATTAATATTGGGACTTGAGACTGACTCCGTTCGACAATGAGTACAGCCGCTGGCACTTCAGTCCGTCATCGTACGGTAGCAAGTACAACTTTTTAAAACTATCACATACCCTAGTTTAGAGGATTATTAGGACAGTTCCCTTGAGGGCTTTTTGTGATACTGTGATATACAAATGTGGAACACTATGACTTGTTGAGTACAGCTTGATGATATTATTGATATGAGGCACTGGATTCCAGACTGTGAGCCCCTTGAGGCTTTATGAATTGGGATGTGAGACGATGATGACTTTACAGATTGTATGTGGTGAACATACCTCCATAGAACTTGCCTTCGAGATTCGGTGACATAGGGGGTTATATAATGGAGTAGGGATACACCGAGAACATTTAGGGTGGCCTTTAATGGATTATGCCTACTATATTTTTGGGTACCGGATAAGAAACATACTCAGGACTGGTTACTTCATGTGAGTTATATTTACTTTTCCATACATGCCTTCATTACTACCCTACTGAAATATAAGGCCAATAGTGAGCATAAATCATGTGTTTAATCTATTTATGATATTGTCGCTTTACTACTTAGTTACGATAGTGTTACTTTTGAGAATTACTGCTTCTATGGATTATTGTGTGTTGTATCATCGTATCAATATTTCCTATTTTACTTGAGGTTACATGTGTACCGTACATGTTCTCCTCCTGTATTCTTTTGACTCCTAATTATTATTGTTATTATTCACATATACTGTTGCATAGATACCGAGTATATTTTCCTTCATTGCCTGAAATCCAGTTATGTGATTAACTAACAATACATGTTTTACTTGTTTCATGATTCCTATTTGAGTAGCTAGCTTCCATGATGTACTATTTTATTCAATGACCATAATTATCATCTTTCATTATTTACTGATTTTATTATTGTTATTTACCTTTAGGCCCTCGAATCCTACTGGGTACGGGTTTTTTTGGCAACTTGTACTCATACTATACTTTGCCAAGTGATGATTTGAGCATGGGTGCACGACCTTAATTTACAGATCACTGTTCGTGCAGACTCTATTGATTTCAGAGACTTAGGGTGAGCTTGGCATCCATATTTTCTCGTCTCTCTTCAGCATTGATTTTTTGATCTTTATGTATTTTCGGAGATACATTTGTATTAGACATTTGATTCCTTATTTTTTACATAGATGTTTTTTATTAAATTGATATCGTACTTTAGGCATTTTTGACTATTTATACTTTAGCTTTATTAATCTTTTCTTTATTAAACTTGTGCTTTCCTCATTTAATATAGTAGTCCTATGATTCGGCTTTGGACTACAGGGTTGGTTCTTCTACTGGTGGTATAGTAGGTGCCATCATGATTCGAGAGATCGATTGGTGAAAATTTGGTATCAGAACCCTAGGTTCACTGGTGTTAGTATACAGAACCAACGTCTAGTATAGTCCTGCAGATCGGCATGGAGACAATCAGTTTCTTATCTTCAGCAAGCTATAGTGAAATTTAGAAAAATAACTCTTTCTTTTAAATACTGTATCATGCGTACATCCTTGATAGTTTCTTGAGAATTCTCACTCGTTGCAATTACTTTTTCGCATATTCCTCATACATGTTCATCAGCAGCAAGGAAGATAGCCAGAGTACCGACAGAAGTACCTGCTCCTACTACTACTTCCAAGGTTCTATTAGTGCTTGCATCACCCGTTGCAGTAATAGATGGAGCACCCATGGCAGTACCTTTTTCAGAACCAGCTGCAGCACCCATGGCAACACCTATTCTAAAGCTTGTTGTAGCACCTTCTCTGGACATTCGTAACGTCTTATGGTAGTTACTCAATGCCTATGGTAGTCCCCCTACCAATGGGACACAATCATTTGTTCCAGCACCACAGTGTACAGTTGCAGTTCCTATTGTGCGACTACTTTAACTTTTTGTTGTAGCAAAAGTTACTACACCTGCTCAAGTCCTTCTAGTCTTGGTTATTACTCCTATAGTTAAGCAACAACTAGCCATGACAGGTTCAGGGTAGAAGCTTCTGACTAGATTCTTTAGGTTGGATCCCTGTCGGTTCATTAGAGTACCAGGGGAGGTTGCACATGAGTTTATTATAGAGTGTGAAGAAATATTGACGAACATACGGGTGTTGAAGACCCACATTGTAGATTTTACCACCTATCAAATATGTGGTGTAGCTAAACTGTGGTGGAGATGTTTTGTGGTTTTCAGACCAACAGGTTCGTCCACCCTACTTGGGGTAAGTTTTACGAGGTCTTTATGAGGAAATTTATTCTAGGGTCAAGCGAGAGTGCCTGAGAGAGGAGTTTAGAAAGCTTGAATAGGAAATGATATATGTAGCAGAGTATGTTGTGGAGTTCATGCCCACGAAGGCAGAGAGAGTCTGTATATTTACATATAGTTTGAGAGACAGACTCCACGAGGCTGTGGCATTGCTAGTATTAGATGTTTGTCCATTTCAAATGGCGGTTGATCATGATAAATCTTTGGAATCCCTCTATTATGAGTTGTATCAGCGCAACAAGATTAGGGAAAGACATTACGGAGGTTATAGTAGGTCTGATTCTAGGGTTCATGGTCAGTTTCACTATGCACATGGCCAATCCATCATGCTGGTACAGGCATCACAGGCTTTATCTCTATTTCTATAATAGTATTTGTGAGGATCTGGATCATCACAGCATGGTAATCAAATTGGTGCCGGCTAGGGTTCCCGACAGAGGTGGCCGATTTGGTCTATGTTTTGATTGTGGCCTTGTTGGCTATTTTGCAAGAGTTTATCCTCAGAGGGGCACTATTCAGCCTGTTCCTCAGTCTATATAGCCTTTAAGATCAGTTCCTTTATCGAGTAGAGGTGTGGCACAGGGTGGTTATCATGGTGGTGGCAAATGTGGTAGGGGCGGTGGTCACATTAATGGTCTTCATGGTGGTGATCATTGGTAATATGTTGTTCCTGCTAGAACTAAGTTTTTTGCCTTAGATGTTGTTATTACAGTTTGATTTCTGTGTATTCTGTACCTTTGTCAGTATTATTTGACCCTAGGTCTACTGGATCAGATGTGTCGTCTTATTTACATTTAGTTTGGGGTTGCCCAGTAATGTATTAGTTGTATACCCCTGTAGGGGATTCTTTACTAGTGGATCTGGTGATCCGGTTGTGTATGATTTCTCTTAATGGACTAGACACTTAGGCTGACTTAATGATTTTAAACATGGTTGACTTTGATGTTCTTTTTTGCATGGATTGGTTACCCCCTCTTCATGCGATTTTGGATTGTTATGCCAAGATCGTTACCTTAGTAGTACCTGGTTCATCTCCGGTTGTGTGGTAGGGTTCTAGTAGCGATACACCGATGATGTTTATTTCTTGCCTTCAAGCTGGGAGGTTAATAAGGGGAGGGTGTTTTCTATATTTAGCATATGCTCATGATATTCAGTCCAACATTCCTACACCTAAGTTTGTTCCTATTGTTTTGTTTTCTTTATGTACTTTTTAAACTGACCTACAAGGCCTACCACAAGAGCGAGATATTGACTTATCTATTGATTTAAAGTTGGCGTCTAAGACCATTTCTATCGATTTATATTATATGGCTCCTGCAGAGTTGAGAGCTAAAGGTTATACTCCAAGATTTATTAGATAAAGGCTTTATTTGTTCCAGTGTGTCACCTTGGGGTGTGCCAGTTCTTTTAGTGAAGAATAAAGATGGTTCTATGAGAATGTGTATTGATTATCAAAAGTTGAATAAAGTCACAGTGAAGAACAAATATCCTATGACGAGAACTAATGACTTGTTTGATTAGTTTCAGGGAATTGTAGTGTCTAAGATAGTCTTGAGATTCGGTTATTATCAGTTGTGGATTCATACAAAGGATATACCAAAGACACAGTTAGGACTCACTATAGTCACTACGAATTCCTGGTTATGTCCTTTGGTCTAACTAATTCTCCATCATCTTTTATGGATTTTATATATTGGGTTCTTAAGCCCTACCTCGACTGGTTAGTGATTATTTATATTGATGACATCTTAGTGTATTCACGAAGTAAGCATGATCATGAGCATCATTTGAGTTTTATTCTCCAGACACTGAGAGAACACATGCTTTATGCCAAGTTATCAAAGTGTGAGTTTTGGTTGGATTCCATTGTATTAAAAGGACAAGTAGATTCCAAGGCTTGAATTAAGGTTTATCTAGAAAAGATTCAGGCAGTGCGAGATTGGCCGACGACAACTTATATTTATAAAATTTAGAGGTTTATTAGTTTGGCTGGATATTTTCGGTGTTTTGTTAAAGGGTTCTGGTAGATTATGGCGCCTTTGACTGAGTTGACTTAGGAAAGATATTTTCTTTAAGTGGTTTGATGATTGTGAATTAAGCTTTTCAAAGCCCAAGGACTTGCTAACTTCAGCGCCAGTATTGACCTTATCAGTGGAGGGTCAGGGATTCTCCATGTATTGTGATGCTTTTGGTGTTGGCTTAGGATGTGTTCTGTGTAGGAGGGTCGAGTGATTGCATGTGCTTCGAGGAAGCTAAAGGTCCATAAGTGTAACTACCCCACTCATGACTTAGAGTTGGCTATAGTAGTATTTACGTTTAAGATCTATAGGCACTCTTTGTATTGGGTCCAGTATGAGATCTTTACTGACCATCATAATCTTCAGTACATTATAAGCTAGAGGGAGTTAAATTCCAGGCAGCAATGGTGGATTAAGTTACTAAAAGACTATGACATTTCCATTCTCTATCATCCGGGCAAGGAAAATATTATTGCAGATGCCTTGAGTCGAAAAGATGTCTGTATGGGTAACTTAGCAGCCTTGTTAGTTTCATAGAAGCCATTGGAAGTGGAGGCTCAATCATTGGCTAGTCGGTTGGTTAGACTTGATCTATCATATACCCAAGTCGAGTGTTAGCATGTGTTCATTTCGGATTTTTCTTAATATATCAAATTCGCCAGCGGCAGTTCAAGGATAAGTGTTTATTTTTTATTTGTGATCAACTATTAGCTGGAGAGGACGACAGGGCTTTTATTGATTCATATGGGCACTCCGATATGATCGTTTCCTTTATGTACCACAGGTTGGTGAGTTGGTGCAGTTTATCCTGAGTGAGGCTCACAAATCTAGGTATTATATTCATTCTGGTACAACCAAGATGTACTGTGATTTGCAACCGTTGTATTGGTGGAATGCAATAAAAAGGAAAATTATTGAATATATATGTACGTATTTGAACTTTCATCAGGTTAAGTATGACCATCGGTGACTAGGTAGTTTGATACAGAGACTCCCTATTCCGGTTTGGAAGTGAGAGCGGGTAACTATGGCCTTTCTTTCTTGTTTGCCTTGGACTAGCAGAGGTTTTGATATTGTTTGGGTCGCTTTTTAAAGGATGACCAAGTCTGCATATTTTGTTCCTAGTCAGTCCTCATTTAATGTTGAGTGTCTGTTTCAAATTTACATTTACGAGGTGGTTCAGTTGCATGGTGTTCCTTTATATATCACTTTGGATAGAGGCACCTAGTTTACATCATAGTTTTAGAGATTTGTTCTGCAAGACTTGGGTACTGAGGTTTATTTGAGCATGACATTTCATCCACAGACCGACGGTCAGTCTGAGCGGACTATTTAGGTGTTGGAGGATATGTTGATGCCTCATGTAATAGACTTTCGTAGTGCTTGGAAACAGAACCTACTGTTTGCAGAGTTTGCTTACAGTAATAGCTACCACTCAAGCATTGAGATGGAACCATTTAAGGCATTGTACGATAGGCGATATAGGTCACCTATTTTGCAGCTTAATGGTTTTGAGGCTAGAGTCCAATCCTCAAATTTGTTGTCCGATTCTCTTTATCAGGTTCAATTGCTTCAGGACAGATTACGGCAGCGTAAATTAGGAAAAAGAGCTACGCTGATTATAGACTTCATGCTTTAGAAATTAGAGTTTGTGATAGAGTATTTCTGCAGATATATCCTATGTGCGGTGTGATAAGGCTCAGTAGGTGGGGCAAGCTTATTCCTAGGTTTATAGGACCATTCGAGATTTTGGAGAGAGTTGGTGATGTTGCCTACAAGTTGGCATTACCTCTTATGCTTTCAGACATTCATCATGTATTTCATGTTTTAATATTGCAGAAGTATATTCCTGATGAGTCTTATGTCATTCAAGAGTGTTCAATGCAGCTGGATGAAAATATGTCCTTTTTTAGGAGCCTGCGAAAATTTTGGCTAAGGATGTTAGAAATTTTAGATCTAGAGAGATTCAAGTGGTTAGGGTGCAGTGGAGACATCGTTAGGTCGTGGAAGCTACTTGGGAGATTTAGATTAGATTCAGAAGTAGTATCTTGTAGAAGTAGAAGTTGTATCGATAGTTGTTTGAGGCATTAGGTTCTTTCTTTTCCTATTTACTTCCGTTTTTACTTGACTTTCGGGGATGAAAGTCCTTTTAGTAGTGGATGTTGTAATGACCCTCATGGTCATATATGATAAATTCATGAAACTTTGCATTCAAGATCATTCCAGTAGCTTTCTAAAGTCATTTATGACTTTCTAGGATTTGTAGCTCGGTTCCCTAGCGGCTCGGTTGAGAAATATCTCAAATTGACTATTTTAGAGCATAAAACTAAGTACTCGTTTGCTAGAGTCAACTTTCCTTCAAGACGAGCTTAGAATTAAATTTAAACAACTGTGTTAGCTTCAAAATGCCAAACAAAATCAAGATTGACTTCAAGTTCATGTTTTAGAGTTACTGAATGCAATTTGTGCCTATTTGTGGTGTTTTTGTTAAGTTTAAGGCCTAATTTTGATCTTGGGTGGTGTTTTGGTGTTCGGAGTGTCAGATCGGGATTTTGATGCTTCCATCAGCTTTGAGATAACTATTTTAGGTTAATGGAGGTGTTGATTCTTTTTCTCAGATTTTTAATGGTATTTTTTAGGTATTGATGGGAATTTTATGATTTTAAGCTTAAGAGTTTCCTTGGTCAACATTTTCCTGAAATGACCTCAGATTTTAATTTTGATTGTGTCGTTGAGTCTAGAATGTTGTTTCTAGTGTGCATGCATAGTTTGTTAGCATAAATTGGATTCTGAATGCATTTCAAGTAGTGATTCAGAGTGTTTCTTTCCTTCAATTTCTGCTGTCAATAACTGTAATTAGTGGAGATGACTCCTTTATTAGGATCGCGGAGGCAATTCACACAATCGGGATTCAGCTATACAGTACACTTCGCAATTGTGGAGAACCTTTACACCATTGCAATTCGATCTTCCCCATCCATTCTATTTGATCGCTAGACAATTCATGTGATTGCGATGCCAATGTAAACTATTCTATACGCTCGTGAAATGTCATGACGTGATAGCGGTGACGAAATTTCCTGGTAGTTTTATAAAATTCCCGCACAAAACTTGGTTCTTATTTAGAGAAACCTTACGTTTTTACCCGATTCCCATGTGCAAAACTCATTCCAAACATCAATCCAAGGCTGAGAAAATTCCCTAACTGTTTCCCGTTGAGTTCCACACAATTTGGTAAGTTTCTTCTTCGTTTTAATTCTTGAAATCTTAGTTTCCTCGTTTAGTTTCCCCAAGTTGTGAAGTTGATGAAATCATGTCATAATTCATATACTATTGAATTATTCTTCGTTCCCAGAGTATATTTTGTTGCGTAGTATTATTAATTCACCGAATTCCAACATTTAATCCCATAAAGATTGTATGTTTGACACTATTATAGTAAAATTTATCTAGGATGATTTAGAGTCCTTCCCAAACTCGAGTTATTATCAAATTTTTAGTAGGGGTTCCTAGTAACATTGGGTACCTTGTGGAAAAGTTTATTTTTAGTTCCGACGAACAGGTCCATTTAGGCCTAGTTCAAAACATAGCATAATTTATACCGTTAGACTCGTATTGAGATGTGGAATACTATTTTTCATGTCTTAGAGCAATTAAAGTTTGTTTGATATTAGTCGAATTAATAATTATGAGCTTGCAGTGCTTTATCATCGGTCGACAAGTAGGCTCCGTGGGGCTATCTCTGGGTTTTTAGCTTTGATAATTATACTAAGTAGCATTCATGGGTTGGGTAGCTAGGTGGGTATAGTGACCCTATACCATTCTTTCGTTCATTCCCTCGTTTTATATACTTCGGCATCTGGATTTATATGGTGTTTGTTACTTAGGATTAGACCAGTGATACATGTTTGGACATAGATGGTTGTTATTTCATGTGTAAATACTTGTTGATATATTGTGCATGCATTACTAGAGAGGTTGGTCCTTGGGCTCCTATTAGAGTGCATTGGGGTTGGGTCACCCAAAACCATGAAACTAAGGGCTGCAAAATAAAGGCTATAACCAGACTTAAACTCAATGTATAAACTACATTAACATTGAAAAAGTCATACCAACTAAAACAAATAACACAGAATAGAATAAATCGGAGTCATGCCCAACTAAGAACAATCAAACTAGGCAGGGAACAAAATAAATTTATACTGTAATAAGAGTGTGGAGGTTGCCCTCCTAAAGCATCCTGCCTACTTCCACGAACAGAAGAATGAGAAACCACTAGTAAGATTATTTGGCCTGCCTGACTAATGCACCCACAACTAGGGCGCTACCTATATGAATAACGAACACCTCCACAGGTAAACACAAACTAGTGGAATTATCACGTATACCAACTAAATCCAGATGCAAGGCTTCCACTGATGCAAACTTAATGGCCCTACGTCAAGGCGACTCTCTAGAATAATAGTCTAGCTCACCATAATCATAACAACCACAACCTATGCCTCGGTAGGAACAACTACTTGTGCCCCTCGGGTTACCACAACATCGAATCCCTGATGGTCAAGACAAACTATTAATGCCCTGACAGTGTTGATCACTCCAAATACCTTAGCCTCTATCAGCTTACTGAGGTAGAGTCTGAATGGATTGACTGAATAGACCTAACTGAATCTACTATAGCGACTCCTGTCCATCATACCATCTACTCCCCGAATGGACATCACTAATCATATCCTAAAAACTCAAAGGTAAGGCTGATCCAACTGGACCCAGACTCTGGCTGCTCAACCTAAGTTCTTGTGACAATAGGGCTTAAAAGGGGACAATACATGGCTCCGTGCCCCAAATCTCCCTATAAAAAGCAACCCATACTTCTCATCCCCTCACTAACCCTGGAAGAAGTGCCACAAACCCCTACCTTCAAATGGGCCCTTTGCTCACTGATCCCATAGTTCTCATGACAGTCTGTATCCATGGATGATTTCTACTGCCGAAAAGTATTTCATGCTACTACCCATTGCTCTATTACAAAGCATAATGGAAAACCAAGCCTCTGAAGAAAGACAACACTCTAATATACCTGGAAGGATAAAACACAGTACCATCTTTGACCCACTCACTAAATATGGTCACATAATCAAAGATAGTTAAGGGTACCTGATATAATATGACCAACTAGTCTCCAAGAGGTGCTTCCCTAGAAGCATCACTGAGTACTTCTATATGAATCATGGGACTATAACGAACTATCATACTAGTAAATCTCGTGGGAGCATGAGTGGCACCTAATTCCTATATCTGGTGATATGGTCACCTATCACTCGCCTCTGATTCTAAAGCTCTAAGAATTCATATGGAAAACCCCCTTAAGACCCACTAAGGGTCTCTTCCTAGTCATCTATAAGGAGTAGAGCAAAATAAGATGCTAAGAAACCTACTCACCATCTAACATATTTAACGAGTCAAGAAGTGAGCAACTTTCCTAAAGAAATCCAGTAGCCTCCTACAGGCGTCTATATACCATTAGTGGGACTCTACCAAACACTTTCTCCTATAGACCGAGACACTAATGAACCTAAATATCTAATACCACTTTGTCATGACCCAAAAATTGAGTTATGATAGTGTCTATATCTCACATGTGTACAAGCCATACTCTGGCTCAGAACGACAACAATGAGCCAGTACCAAGAATCCCAAGATAAAAAAAGAGAGATGATGAGATGAAATAGAAACAAAAGATATAATAGATAACCTAAAGTACCTTCCCTAAATCTTATATACTAGTTGTAGAGCATCCTATATATGAAAAATGGTACAAAATATAACCTGCAATGGGGAAAACTATAAAATCTCTTTCCAGACTCTAAGTAGGACAACTATTGAAACAAAAGGATGATCAGCCAACCTGAACGTCAACTTCTCACCATATCTAGTGAACAATACCAAGCTACTTTGTGCGATCGCCTCTGCATTAATATCTTTTACTAAGACCTATATTTGGAAAATATGTCAAATTTTAGAATGAGTACATTCTGGTGTGTCTACTTTTTTCCCGTATTTAGTGGTACCCTTCTATTTGATCCTTATTCGTTGTTCTTACATAATGGAATTGTGGTAGTAAGGTTTGACTGAGTTGGAGCACAGGTATGTTTCCTTACTTCATTATGGGTTGCGGATTTTGGGTTCTATAGTCCTGCTAGTTCCTATAGTTTTATACAAGTACATTCGATATCTTCCTCTGCTACTTATTATTAGTTTTACTTCTTCCATTCTATTTTTGTACCATTATCGACTTGTTTTACATCCTTGCTTTATTACTCGCATTTTATTTTAACCCAGTCGGTTGATAATGTCTATTGTGTACCTTGTTTGGTAGTCATGTTGCACTTATGTACCTTTTTCATGGTTCAGACACAGATAGGGGTTATCAGCGATGCTGAGATCACGTGGGGTAGACCTAGCTGATTTGTGGAGATTATGGTGAGCTTTGCCATCTGAGCAGACCGTGGTTTCCTTGAATTTGGCTTTCTCTAGACAGTCTATAGCAGGCCTTGTATTGTATTATTTTTCATAGGAGATTTATATTTTTTTCGATATATTCTATGTAGTAACTCTATATGCATTTGACACCAGGTTTAGGGATTCGGGTTTATATGTTTTCCCTGTTTGCTTCCGTTATTGCATATTGTTTATGCTTTCCTTGATGTATTACTTGTTTTGAGAGTCTATAGCCCATTTCACGTAGCTCCAGATAGTAGGGTTAGGATTTTCAATAGGAGGGATATAGACGCCATCATGATACGAGAATTTCGGTTAAGACAATACAAAATAGACAAAAAATAGTCTGATGAAATGCAGGAAACTCTAAACATCTGGAGCTCACCCTTTACCATTGAGGTCAGCCAGATGGAAAGATCAGTGATGTGATTAGTGATAGCTCATACCTATATCTGCATTTAATAAGACACATAAGTATAATATGAGTACTAATTATCAGATCAATAAGTACCCAATAGGCCCTAAAGGCCCATCATGTGAATAAAAGGCAAAATTATAGTAAATGGAAGGAAGGTAAAGAAAGTAAGTCACAGAAGCAAGTACAATAGCACAGGAAGCTAGATATAAATATAGGAGAAAGAAATATAGATCTCAACTAAATATCACTAGCTATGGAAAACAAAGTAGGAACTCGTGTAAGAGAAGAAACATCGTTGGGCTCCTTGTAGAAACATAAACATGATAATTGGGAAAGTAGATAATAATAAGGATAATCAAATAGCTACAGCTAAGAAGAATCAATATATAACAACAACAACTAACAACTATAAATGTATGAGATAATGATAGCAAGTAAGCCCTTTACTACCCCTATCCACCAGGAAGGGTACACATAAGGCACGCTCACTCGTCAACATATCATACCGCCAAAGAGTCCATAAATACAAACAAGTGCAAGAAGGTAACAAACATATAATATAGAGGTAGGTCATGAGTTAAGTTGTATCCCGCTCTCTTGACCTAGGTATCAGAGGCAGGACCTACATGATTCATTAACATGAACACTTCTACTAGTTGTAAACCATGCAGCAGGGCCTGTGGGTGCTTTGAAACACATACTCTCAAATCATAATCTCAAAATCACTGGTTTCTCATCTCAATGTATCAGTAATATGAATATCTCAAGTCCACAAGGGATTGGATCTCCATCCTAATGTCATGGAATCAATGTGTCTCTGGGTTTCAACAGCATAGGATACCAATGTATATGTGTCATCATATGACTGGATCTTAGGAACAAGTATGTTAACTCAATAACGTGTGATATAGTGAGAAAAAGTTGTATTCATTGCTTAAAATGGGACTGAAGTGCCATCAATGGTAATAAATGTGATATTTCTCGGTGCCAAGTGGTGAAGCTTAGTCTAAAATAGTTGGAAAAATGTAAAATTGGTTCCCAACCATCAACCGAGACTTAAACAAAGATCAAATCACTTATTTATAATTAAAAAAATCCCATTTTAAAAAATTTTATTCAAGTTTAGCCAATATATTATAAAACTCGCCCTTAAGGCCATAATATTGCTGAAAATGGTTATACCGGGACTTCATCCCTCGACGTATACTGAGTCATGATACAAACTGAATCAGCAAATGTGCTATATGAATGGGCAGTCACAACAATGCTAAAGCTGTCCTAAAACCTTGCACTTTTTAATTTCTATATCTAGAAGTACACAATAACCAGCCAATACCAAAAGGAAGAATAAAAAATCCTACCACACATCAACATCCTATACTTTTAGAGTCACCTTACAGCCATTATAAGGATAATACTAGGTCAAAAGGGTCACATACATGGAATGTCGTCAGAAAAAAAGAGATAAAGCAGAGGATAAAAATTGGTCAAGTGTTGTGGTCGACTTAATAATTCTGGTCCAAGGACATATTTAGCTCAATTGTACCAATTATACCCCAAATGTAATCCTATAGAGGTTACCTGTCATCCAATGAAAGCATCACATTGGAATCATCTCATTTAGTGTCTCCTAATAGCCTCAAAACTAATAAAATAAGGATCTATTGGTCAAGATCAAGATAACAGTATAAACTATATCAAATTTTGAATTTTAAAACAAATAGCCTAAAATGGTCCCGCAGGACCCACTAACCTTATCCAAAAATAAACATCACTGCAGAGTTCCCAACAATGGCAAAAATTCATGCTCAAATATGAATTGGGCTCTAAAGTTCCTAATGAAGTTGAAGAAGGAAGTGCAAAAAATTACACATTTTACACGATAAAAATGAAAAATCGCATACTAAAATAAAGAGGAGGTACCAACTATGGGACAAATCAAGACCAATGCACTAATTAGAAGCTAATAAGTATATTAAATTCAAGAATTAACAAGGATTAATCAATCCATCACCAAGTCCTTTAATTGAGAAATAACCATTTTCCATTGAGATTCCAAAGAGAAGAAAACTTATCCGAGAGATGGAGGAAGTCGATAATTGAGATAAAAATAACTTTCCCACACTTGGGTGATGATTTATAAGAAAAAGGCTAGTCTAAAGAGATATTTTTAGAGACAAAGATATGATGAAATGTCTTGCAACATCAAGGTTGAAGTACCTTTATAGTGCTAGGAAACTGGTCATGCATTTTCGGTCCTCTAAGGAACTTTACCTTTAGTTTTCGCGGTGGGACAACATTCGTGAAGGTTCATAAGGAGCAGACCTTCACATTTATAGTAAAATGACTAAATTTGTGGAGATAATAAGAGGTCAACACTACATGTTCACAAGCACTGCATTAGCGAAGGGTATTTTAGGGCTGCACAAGATATTATTTTTATAGGAAAAACCAAAAGTTTCAAAATTCACCGAACACCACTTGGAATTGGTTCAGAGTCGGATAAACTCAACAACACATTCAAATTCTTGATACAAGGTTGCTTTTAAGAAATTTTACCAAGTCAACACTTATTAGAAAAAACATAATATTCACGAAACACCTAAAAATCAACTTAGCCACCCCAGAAAGCAACAAACACACTACATAACCTAAAATTAGTATTCTAAATTTGATAGGATGGTTGGATTTGCAATTCAACATCTTGATCATTGAATGTTTACTGAAGTGAAACATTCAGTTGCCAACCAATTAGCATCTTGTCAACTGAGATAAACTTGCACCGTAATCTCCTAACCTCGAACCAAGGATCTAGCTACACCAAAATCTACATATAAGAGCTAACAAAACTATTGAAATTTAATTTTGAGCTCAATTAAGGGAGTGTTTAGTAAACTCAAAGAGTACCATATTAAAGCTCTAAACTATGGAGTTTGAGATAACCCTCAACTAAACTGTAACTTAACCGATCTACATATCCTAGCAGGGCATAAATGACCTAAGGTAACTACTAGAATGCCATAGAATTCAAGGAAACACGTAATGAACAGGAATTTCCATGAGATTCGTTACATTCTTTGATTTGATAAGTGTTCTTTACCTTTATTTCTCCATACCCATGGAAGCCTTCTACGCTTTCGACATTTAATAATATTTTTGTAAATTATTGTGTTCCATCTAGTTGTTTGGAATTATTGGTGAGTCTTGAGTCAAATTTGCCTTGAAAATTATTTTTGCTTCAATTCATGGTATGTCATTCTCTCTTTAAATTCTTGTAATTTGTAAATTTTTGCACTTTTGTTCTTATTCTACAGCTATTTTGAGCCCAATTTGTACTCAAATTATGCTCATCTTATAAGCATGAGTCCCTCGAATTGCTTGGGATTTTATGGTAACTTTTGTTTTTGAGATCGATTAGCATGTCAAGAAGGCCCCCTTTGGACCTAAATTTTGGTGTAACTCCAATTTTAGCATAAAATATGCCATTGGACTTTTTTTGAAGAATAAATAATTTCTTTCTAGTTTCTACAAGGTTTTGAGCTTTATTAGGGTAGACAAGTTGATTCAAGTGGAATTTGGTAGAATTTCTTCGGACTCCAAGTAGGATTTTTCTTACTCTCATTAAGATTAGGTATATAATTTTTATAACTGTGCACTATATTGGGGACCTACTGTTACTATTTTTTTAGAAACTATGGCCTTGAAGGCCCATTTTCAAGTATAAATAGCTAAACTAGTTTAAAAGTTGTTACTATGAGATTTTCATATAGTCATTAATAAATAAATGATTTTTTGAAATTATTTTAGAACCTGTTGAGTATCGGTCACCTAGTACTTATATTTATACTTGTTTTAGTTTAGTATTTACACCTGGCATTGAGATTATCACCTCTGATAATACTTGGGGTTTCATCCAAGTATGGATAAAAAATATAGTTATTTTGTGATGATGGCACTGACTGAGATGAGACATTGAGATGAGATTTTTTATGTTATGAGAGTTTTGTACATAGTCAATACACCTCTATAGACCCTTCATCTGGCCAATATGTGACTAAAGTAGGGGGATAAGATAGATTAGGGATATATAGGGTGAGCCCTTATATGAGTTTTACTTATGGACACTAGAAAAAGAGGGTACAATAGATATACCGCATCATGCATTTTTACTTTACTACACTTGTTTTCTATATGAACTATCTAGTATGATAGGGTCCAGAAGGGTGATCATGCCATGTTTGTACCCTTCCTTGCTTATGGGGGGTCGAAAGTGTTTCTGCCTATATTTACTATTTATTATTACTTATGTTTGGGGTTGTTACCTATAGTTGTTATTTGTAGATCATACTTATCTAGTAGGCTTATATGTTATTATTTGTACTTGGTTTACCTTCCCCATATCTTTTAATCGAGGTTACTGATACACCACTAGTTCCCCTATAGTGTTTTTTCTATTTTTATTACCTGCTTCCTTATCACAACTTTTCTAGAAGGGCCCCAATATGTTCTATTTTGTTACCTGAGTTCCATCATTGTTTCCATAGTTAATAATATTTATTTGGTATCTAGATTTTTGGCCTTTATTTCGTGTATCTAGCTTATTGTAATATCAATTTTATCTTTCTATGACCTCTTTCCTCTACTTACCGTCTATTTAATATAGTTATATGCCTAGTAGGACCTTTAATCCTATTGGGTACTTATTGACTTGGTAAGTAATTCTTATACTACAGTTCTGCATCATTCTAATATACGTGCTAGTTTGAACCACTACCTAGTTCGCAGTAGCTTGCTAATTCTAGGGACACATTGTGAGCTCCCTGCTACAATAGTTACTTGTATCTCTTCAGGCTATATTTTATCTCCTTTGTATTTTAGCGATGGATTGTGTATACGTACTTTTTTATATCATGTACTATGTACCTTTTAGTGGCTCATGTATACACTAATACTAGGTCTTTGGAGGGATTTATTGATTCTATTATCATATTATATCTTTTTCTTTCTCTTATGGTTGGTAATACTTCACTCCTTTAGATGTGTTTAGATTCTTTTGGAAGTTTATTCGGGCTACGGGGTTGGCTCAACTACAGGTGGGATATTAGGTTCTATAGTGAATTAATAAATCGGGTTGTGGCATCTTGGTATCAAATCCTAGGTTTCACTAGTGTTTGTGTTATAAAGCTAATGTTTAGTTGAGTTATGGGAGACATTTATCCTATATTTAAGAGATTATAGTGGTATTTTAGGAATATGATTATCTTTGTAGATCCTATATCATTCTTGTATCCTTGAGGCTTGCTAGAAATCTCATTTATTTTCCTTCGTTATTCAGCATATGACACTCACATGATCATTGGCTGCAAGCAGGGGCATTCCTTCTTCCTAGGCTTAGGATTATACTACAACACCCATATGGACGGCAACACTAACTAGGTCACCTGACACAATTATAGATCCAGATTTGTTTCCTAATCAACATTTCATTGAGTTTCCACCTCCTTAGCACTATTGGGATTAGGGTTGGCCCGGGCACTACCAACATTAGGACCAATTACCACATAGTATGTTAGGGACATATTGTTATTGTTATCTAAAATATTTGGGTTTCAATAATTGAATAAGGCATAGAAGTTTTCTCTAAGGGTACTTATAGGTGCATCAACTTCTAGAGCATAACTTTCTTCCATGGCTCCCATTCTCTCCTATTTTATGTTGATACCTATAATTTCATAGCAGTAGCCACCTCAAGAACCTATGATAGATGTGGAATATAAGATCCTTGCCATATTTATTTGTTTTAATTTGTTGAGTTTCACAGGAATTCCTGGGGAGGATGCCCATTGCTTTCTTGTTGATTGTGAGGAGAGGTTGATAAACTTTGGTATTCTAGGGACACATGGGGTCACCTAAACTAAATTTTAGATGAGAAGGGTGGCAAAGAAGTAGCGGAGAGATCATATGACTTGTAGGCCAGGTGGATTGCCTCCAATGATGTAGACCTTCTTTTTTGTATACTTTTATGTAGAAGATTGTGTCTCCAGATAAGAGGAAGTATCTAAGACAGGAGTTCATGCATCTTTAGTAAGACTCATAGATAGTTGTATAGTACTAGACTAGATTTCACCAGTATTCCACATATGGGATTATATTTATTACTACATATCAAAAGAGAGCTCGTAGGTTTGCTTGGTGTATGAGGACCCCACTTATAGAGGTGAAAGTATTGTTGGTATATAATTGTTTCTAATTCTAATGTATGGCCAATCATGCACAAATAGTAGAGTCATTTAGTGGCGAGGCCCATGGGTGCAGCAGGAAGAGGTCTCACAAATAAATTAGTTTTAGCAGCTCCCGTTCTAGTGGTTGGGGGTTCTAGGAAGAGTATCAATACTAGGAATAGTCTAGTAGGCCATTCCAGGCTTCCCTAGTAACTTCCAAGTCGGTTCAACAAGGTTATAGTGATCAGGAATCCGGTCAGACATCGAGGGGTGGCTCTACTGCTTCAAGACAAGTTGTTCGTTCAACCTGATACTCAAGCTAGAATAGGACATTAGGCTTTGATTTGAGTGTGGTGTTGTGGGACATTATACTAGGGAGTGTACTTAGAGAGGTATACTTTATCTAGTTGTATAGCTATCCCAATTGTTGAAATCAGTGTTGCCACCAGCTATAGATAGGGCTAGGTTGTTAGAGGTACTCATGGAGGGTGTCAGCAAAGTACTTTTAGAAGTTGCAATGAGGGTCAATCAGGTATTGGTTACTATTAATTCTAAATGGATCTAAGAGGCCAGAAGTAGAGGCCTTGGATGTTTTTATTACACATACATTTTTGTGTTCCATTGGCCTTATTTCATCTTGGTTTTACTTGTTCATACGTGTCTTCCTACTTTGAACCGAGCTTGGAGTTGGCTGTTGAGCCATTATATGAGCCCTTATTTGTTGCTACCCTAGATGGAGAATCTTTTGTTATAGACTAAGTCATAAGATCCTATTTTATTTTTATTGAGGGTTATTGTAATGACCCTTAAGATCATTACCATGAATTTCATATTTCCTTGCATTCTAGTAATTGCCTAGGTCATTTATGACCTACTAGTACCGATAGCTTGTTCCTTGATATCTCAGCTGAGAGTTATCTTAAATTCCCTATTTTAGAGCCTAAACTTAGTTGTACATTGACATTAGTCAACATTTCTTCAAGATGATTTAAGAATCTAATTTTGACAGTTTTATTAGCTTCGGAGCGTGGATTTTGGTCGAGATTGACCCTTGGACCTAGTCTGGGAGATTTTGGTGCAAGTTTATCTTGTTTTGTGAGATAATAATTGGCTAGTAGTTAGGTGTTTGACTCTTTTTAACATCCGGTGATCATATTGTAAGATAAAAAATTCAATTTTGCCATAAGCTTTAGAATACAGAGTTTGGGTTAGGAAGAGTATTGGTTCACTTCTCAAGGCAACTGTGTGATTCCAAACAGTTATGGACTAAGGTTTGACTTGGGAAACCTTTTTCTAAAATGTCATTGTATTCGGGTTTCATAGCCACCATTGAGTCCAAAATGTTTTCCAGGTGTGTGTGCATATCTCGGTTAAATGAATTAGACTACGAACCAATTCTAAGTGGTGTTTAGAGCCTTTAGCTGCTATTGGATCTTACCGTAGTTACAGGTGATGGTTCACCCTTTTGTTTTTATTCTTTGTGATTGTGGTACTATGCCACACGATTGTGAAGTTTTGTGTGTTCCTTCATAGTAATCGGGATGATATCCTCTGTGATCACGATAATTATGAAAAAAGGCCTCAAAATCATGATCGTCCACCCCTATATTCTTTTCGATTGCAGGCCTCACCACTGTGATTGATATGACCAACATCCTCCATCTTCGTGATTGCAACCAAGTGCCACGCAATCGTGAAGGATTGTTACCTAAAAGTTTAAATAAGTTCTTCCTTAGTTTTTAAGATATTATTTTGCGAGGGTTTCTCACTCTATATCTCTCTTAACATTGAGAAATTGCTGGTAATCCATCCATTAATCTTAGGGAAAGTGTGATGGCTATGTAACTCTTGGTCCCCTTCGCTATATGTAATTTTATCCTTCTTTTTTTTTTTCGAAAACATGATGAATATCCACCATTAATTCTTTTATTGCCAACTGATTATTTAGGTACCTAATTCCTCAATGATCTTGGTGAAGTTTTGTAAGGTTTACGTTTCATTTATCTTCTTATTTGGGCATTTCTAAGACTTTCCTATACTCCAATTGTTCTCAATTTTTGAACACGAGTTTCTGTTGATGCTAGGAACTCCATGGTAAAGTTTGTTTCCAGGTCTGGTTATCATGTCCTGTGTGACCATTTTAAGCACGATTTTTTTCCGACTCTAGACTTTAGCATATTCTATATCATTCGAATTATTTTGATGTGTAGTTTCATATTTTGCCTATTTTTAGGCTATTTGAGGGCATTTCGCATTAGGCAAGCCATTCTTCATATACTACAATGCGCTATTCGCTGGAGGACAGGTATGCTCCTTATGCTTAATCTGGGTATATAACTTATGTAATTGTGCTAAATAGCATTTGTGGGTTAGTAATTTTAGGTTGATACTGTGACCTTTGAAGACTTCTTCAAGTCTACTTCATCTCTTTTGTTGTAACGATACTCAGTGTAATAAAATGCCTATGACATATTATTGGACTAGTGATGTCCATACAGTGACTTTGGAAGTAGTAGAACAGTGATGCGTAGGTTGGTTTTTAGGTTTTTCCCTCGAATTTGGTCTATTTTTTTGTGTTGTGAGTTGTAGCTTAGTTTGGCCTGTGCATGGTGATAACACTCCATTACACTCTGAAACCAATCTAAAAGTGTATCAGTTATTGTCAAAATATACTTAACTTATGAGTCGGGTTCGAATCTACATGGAATAATGTGAAGGCAATTAGGTATGAATGAAAAACTAAAGCATAACTACTAACACTTGAATAGTCTAGCACAGAATGGGGGCGAGTTAAAAGTATGAAAAGGTGTCACATAACTAAAAATATAATAAAAACAAATGGTTTTTTCGATTGATTCTCAAACCAAGCAAGAGCAAACAACAACTAAGGTAATTAATTCTACCATTGATCCATTATATTAAATTAAATACCAAATTTATTACACATGGGTTTAAAGATTAGCCTTGGAGTTCCAATTTATTTCTCTCGAACATTAGTTAATATGTGCTGCTATTTTCTCTTGAACACTAACAAACTTTCCTTTGCTTGTTCTCTCAAACAAATCTAAGAGAATGCAATACAACTCAATTTGGCTATACTAGGATTTTACTCTCTGTAGCTCAAATCCATTAATGAGGAAAAAACTCACTTTATGCTAAACTGAAGTTTCCAATCCTACCTTACTTTCTCAAGCTAAGAGAGGATAAATGGACAAGCCCTACGGTTAGCTACTCCCTTTGGCATACAATAGGCTCACCATGATTTAGATATTCCAAACCCAAGTAATAATAAGAAAGTAGAGAACTTATATAAAAGAAAGAGATAGGACTAAAACCAACATCATGAATAAATCTTGTATTTTCAAACAAGAAAGAAATACTACACACTATAATTATTCAATACAAAGCAAGGGAAGAAGAAATGGGTAAAAATTCATCAATGGTTTCATCCAAATCTTCACCCTAAATTGTAGTGGTGGTGGTTTTCCCTCTCTTGAGATATGAAAAGGCCAAACATTGTCTCTTCGCTGCAAAACTTGATTCTAAAATGAGGGATGATGGAGTATATGTTTACTTTGGGCTCAAATTGTGAAGTTCCAAAATAGTCCCTGAGTGGCTGAGGAGACCTTTATTGAGATCAAATGAAACATAGCGCGATCATGTGATTCCCATTACTTCTACATCATGATCACGTATAAATACTCGTGATCATGTGCAAATACCTCATGATCACATAGGTGTAATATTTTTTGCATCTCTATCGCGTGAAGTACCTACATGATCACGAAGGGTTCTGAGGTGTTGTTGACGATGCTGACTCTTGCGATCATGAGCTAAGGCTCTGAGATCGTGAAGGGTATTGAGGCTGGCAGTTCTAGTGAGCTGTTTTTCTTCAATTTCATCCCTTTTTTCTTCTTCGTGCTTGCATTCATGTCTTACCTAAAATAACACCAGTGCACAACATATAAGGCATCTTATCCTAATAAATCAATGAATTATATAGCCCAAAAATACCCCAAAAAGTGGTAATTTCACCACTTTACATAGGGCATAAGATAGTTATGGATATTGCCTATTTTGTTGCATTCATACAATATGAGAGCCATAAGGTTCAACTTCTAAGGGAGCATATGGGATTAAGGATGATTATCACAATATTCTAGCACTATTTTTCCTTGGAGGATGATTTCATAAATAATGACTGAAATGGCCAAACCGGAATAAAAAGGGACTTTCTGATAACTAATAATAACATAAATGGATTTTCTAGTTGCTTTAGACTCCCCTGTATATCGGTCACCCAATACTACCTTTTCTAATCATTTTAGACCGGTGTCACACCTTGGAACCAGGTACTATCATTTACTACTTATGCTAGAACTTCCGTTTGAATCTGCTCGATGGTGAGTCTAACTGCTTTATATACTTATCACGCCAATCGATTTTGGACCCTATTTCCCCTTTTGAGGCATTGGATGCCCTGAGTTAACTAGATTGTAGCACAGTTATATAGTTTTATTGATTCATAGGATTATGGGATAAGAGCCTCCTCGAGGCATTGTGATACTATTACGTGAGGTTTACTATGAAGCTATAGGGTTGTACGCAGTTGCCACACCTCCATGGACTTTGTGGATCCAAGAATGGACATATCATATGAGGGGTATGCAATAGAGTAGAGGCATTCAGGGGAAGCCGTTCCATGGGTCTTGCCTTCTAGGACGACGTGTACCAAAGGGGGAGCGTACATAGGATCTATTGTATCACTTTGTCTATTAATTTACCATAATTTTTTGGTCATTGTGCCTTTGATAGTATGGTAATGCTGACGGGTGAGTATGACTTGTTTGTACTCTTTCACTCTTATGGGGGTATGAAAGAGTTCTTGCTTGATTTTACGTATATAGTTCTTAGATATACTGTTAGTGTTAGGGAAAACTTTACTTGTTTATTGGTAATTATAGATTTGCAGGAAAATTATGCATAGAACTATTTACTACATCTGTTCCCTTTGTATCTTGAGGTTACCGGTAAACAGCCTGATTCCCTTTAGTTCCCTTTTGCTATCTAACTTGTCTTGTTCCTCCATTGTTATTACTTTATTACCAAAATGATCCCAGGTACGTCACTCTCTTCCTACCTTTGATCCTGCTACCTGATTTAGCTAGTTATATTTGCACTCCATCTAAATTATTAGCTTCCTATGCTTTGATATTTTCTTCCGTGACTTACTTTCTTTCATTTTATTTTATTTTCAATTATTACATATGTTATATTCCTAGTGGGCCCTTGAATTATACCGGGTACTTATTGCTTCAGCTACTAGTACTCATGCTACTCTTTTGTGTCTTCCTGGTATAAATACAGGTGTGAGTTCTTTTTTTTTTTTTTTTGACATCATCGATTATGTCGACTAAATGACATCAGAGCTACAGCTTGAACTCCAAATATTCAGAGTTACCTGCATTTCTTTGGATGGTTTTTTTCTCTTTTGTACTTCTGAGACAGGTGTAATTATGGAACTTTTGTATATTCTATAATTGGTACCTAGTAGTAGCTCATGTACACATTGATACTAGGTCTTTGGGGGGGGTTATTTTTTGTGTGATATTATTTCATCTACATTATTTTGTCTTTGTATGAGTATTGTTGCTTTACCTTCTTATTATAGCATAGTTTACTGCCTTACCCCACCGTTTGCGGCTCTGAGCTAAAGGGTTTGTTCTCTTACTAGTGTGTCGGTAGATGCCTCATGACCTTAAAGATCAGGTCGTGATAGTTATGATACCTAGAATAGTTTTCTTCCATTAGACATTCTAGATTTAGACTTGATACTGGGCATGGATAGGTTATCCCCACGCCTTTGAATTTTTAATTGTTATGCCAAAACCATTACCTTGGTATGTTTGATGTATCCTTGATTATATACTAGGGTTCCATCAGTTGTGCACTGCAAGGATCATCTCTTTCCTTCAGGCTATGAGGTTTCTGGAAAGAGGATTTTTTTCTTACTTAGCTTACATTTATGATGTTAGAGACAACACTCCTTCTATTAATTTAATGCAATTTTACTTGTTTTTGATGTGTTTTTCACTGACCTACCTTTTCTCCCACACAAGTATGGCATTGATTTTGACATAGAGTTATAGATGGGAACTGGTACTATTTTAATTAATACTTATTGTCAGGCCCTTGCTGAGTTGAGGGAGCTGATAGTTGAGATTCAGGATCTACTAAATAAGGGTTTCATTTGGCTAAGTGTTTCACTGTGGGGTGCTCCAGTGTTTTCTGTGAATAAGAAAGATGAGTTGATGCAAATGTGCATAAGGTAACAATTAAGAATATATATTTGATACAAAGGATTGAGGGCTTGTTTGACTAGATTTAGTGTGCAACGGTGATTTGTAAGATCAATCTAAGATCAAGGTATCATCAATTAAGGATTAGGGTGGATTACATCCCTAAGATTGCATTCAGGACTCATTTCCAGGTCATGTCTTTTGGGTTGACTAACACCTCTACACTTTTATGGACTTGATTCTTAGAGTGTTAGAGCCCTATTTTGACTCCTTTGTGATAGAGCTCATTGATGTATACTAGTTTACTCATCGAGTAGAGAGGAGCATGAGCGTAACTTGAGGATTGTGCTCTAGAATTTGAGAGATCATCGGTTTCAAGCTAAATTCTAAAAGTGTGAGTTTTTTTAGAGTCTGTATCATTCCTAGTACACATGTTTTATAAGGATAGGATTACGGTGGACCTAGAAAATATTCAAGAAATTTACAATTAGCGTAGAATGACTTCTTCTTTTGAGGTTCATAGCCTTTTTGGATTGGCAGGGTTCTATAGATACTTTGCGGGTGGGTTTTTATTAATATTTGTTCCTTTGACTAGGTTGACTAGGAAGTATCTTCATTTCCAGTGGTCAAAGAAGTATGAGGCGATCTTTCTCAAGCTTAAGGCCTTGGTAACTGCAGCACCGTTACTTATATTATCAATAGAGGGCCAGAGTTTTTCAATATATTTTTATTTATTTGTTGTTAGTTTAGGTGTGTGTTGATACTGCAGGGATGCGTGATTGAAAATGCTTTGAGATGACTGAAGGTTCACAAGCACAACTACCCCACTAATGACATGGAGTTGGCAGTGGTAGTTTTTGCACTTAAGATCTGGAGGCACTATCTGTATGGTGTTCATTGTGAGATTTTCACATACCACTATAGTCTTCAGCATATTATAAGCTAGAGTAATCTTCATACGAGGAAGAAAATATTGATTTATATCTTCCTTATTTTATATCTTCCCTATTTTATATCCTCCCTATTTTATATCTTCCAAGCAAGGAAAATGTGGTAAAGGTTTCCTTGAGCTAGAAGGCGCTCAGTATGGGTAGTTTGTCATGTTTATTAGTTTGTAAAAAAACCACTGACCTTAAATATCTAGTATTTTCTTAATAAGTAGGTTAGGTTGGATTTTTTAGAATTTAGGAGAGTTCTGGCAAGTGTTGAGACTCATTCATCTTTACTTCATCAGACTTGACAACATTATTTTAAGGATCAACAGTTATGTACTCTTTATTATCAAGTGTTGCATGGTGAGGCCAGCTGAATAATTATGGGTTCAAATAGGTATTAAGGTATGGAGTCATATATATATGTTGAGGGTCAATATTTTTAGTTAGTTGATTTCTAATGAGGCTTATCAATCTAGGTATTATGTTCATCAAGGTGCATCAAACTTTTAGCGGGACTTGAGACAACTGTATTGGTGAAGTGTGATGAAGAGGGATATTGTCGAGTTCGTGTCTCGGTGATTGAACTTCCAGTAGGTTCACCAAAGACTAGGAGGGTTGTTGAAAAGGCTTCCTTTTCCTACGTGGAAGTAGGAAAAGTGACCATGGACTTCATATAAAGTTTGTCACACACTTCCAGAGGTCATTACTCCATTTAGGTTATTAGTGATTGGATTGCTAAGTCTATCCATTTTATCTCGGTCCATTCATCCTACCGTGCAGAGAGGTTAAAGCAAATATATATATTTGAAAGGTGGTTTGGTTACATAGGGTTCCTTTTTTTATCATACCATATCATGGTACTTAGTTTACATCCTAGTTCTGGAGGACTTTTAAGTGAAATATAGGTATATAAGTCCATCTCGGTATAACATTCCACCCCTAGCTAATGGCCAGCCCAAGAGAACTATTCAGGCCCTAAAGGACAAGTTGAGGGATTGTGTACTAGATGTTTTGGGTTCGTGGGTCTGGTATATTAATCTTTTAGCATTTACATATAACATTACCTACAACTCCACCATTCAGATGGAACTGCTCGAGGCATTATATGGTTAATAGCCGAGGTCACCTGTAGGTGGTTTTATGTTATTAAGGCTAGAGTTTAGAGTCCAAATTTACTTATGGATTCTCTTCATTGGGTTAATATGATACAATATAGACTTTATGTAGCATACAGTAGAAAGAATAGCTACATAGATTGTAGGATTTGTGACATAGAGTTTACTGTTGGTGATTGAGTTTTCCTAGGACCGTATCCTATTGGTAATGTGATGTGATTTGGTATATAGGGAAATCTTATACCATTGGTATATTGGTCCATTCTAGATATTAGAGAGGGTTGGTCATGTTGTTTATTTATTATCCCTTCATCCTATTTTTTTAGCCATCCATCTTGTAATTTATGTTTCGATGTTGTGATGTTATATTATAGATGAGCTTCTTATGCTTCATTGTGATTCAATTCAATTTATAAGAGTACGTAATTTTTTGAGGAGTCAATTACTATTTTATATAGTGATATTAGGAGGCTGAAGTCCAGAGAGATACTTGTGGTTAAGGTTCAGTGGAGACACCACATGGTCGAGAAGGCTACCTGGGAGGCTGAGAGTGAGACGCAAGCATCGTATCTATAATTTTCAAGCCCTAAAGTACCCTCTTAGTCATTACTTTGGATGACCAATTTTCCTTTTTTTTAGTGGATAATGGAATGACCCTTACAATCATTTTTGCATTTGAATTTTTTTCATTCTAGAAACTTCTAGTAGCTTTTGGAGGTCATTTATGACCTTCTAGGGCTAGTAATTTTGTACCGTGGTGGTTCAGTTTATAATTATCTCACTTTACCTATTTTGGGATTATCTTAGGTTATTATTGACCTTATTAAACATCTATTAAATACGATCTTGGAATCAAATTCTATCAGTCTTATTAGCTCTAGAATGTGGATTTTAATCTAGGTGGAACCTTTTTTTTTTCTAGGAGATTTTAGTGTGATTGTATTTCATTTGATGAGATAATAGTTGCTTTTCATATGAATGTATAACTTCAGTCAACATTTAATGATCATAGCATTCTATAAAAAATTTTACTATGTCGTCATCTCTAGAATGTTGAATTTGGGTTAGGTAGCTTGTTTGTTTTCTTCATGAGGTATGCAATGTCATTTTGAGATCTTGGTTGGTTTTTTATGATTTTATACATAAAGTGTGGAATTTTTCAAAATTTTATTTTAAATAACCTAGTACAATAATTTTAAATGCACTATTTAATATTAAATGTCAATTTTGATTTGTTTGCCTTATTAGTTTGCAGGAATCGGGTTTGATTGGTCTTAGAGACCCTATTTGAGGACTTTAAAAGATTTGGTTTACTAATGTATTTCAGCACGGGGTGGTCCATATCAGTGTTTAGGGTGATTGTGCTATGGCATTTGACCACGTTATTGTCCCTATTCCTCTATGGAGGGATCCTTCCCAATCACGTCAATGGCGTTGAATCTCATACGCTCCCTTTAGTGCGATAGATTTTCATGACTTCCTACCATTTTAATTGCTCTATTTTATTTTGATAACGTTTAGTCATATATTGCTGCAGTGATGCAATAGCATTAGCCTGTGTAGGCCCTATAAATGCTTTTTTCCTCAAATTTTTAGATATAACTTCCAAAGTTTTGTCTGAATAATATTTCTCTAAACCACATTTTATGGTACCAAATCATATTACAACCATTGGGAAAATTTTGTTGAAAAGAATCTTAAGTTCCATCTTCGATTTGGTACGTGTTCTTTACCTTTGTTTCTTCCTAACCATGGAAACCTTCTCCACTTTTGTCCTTTAACTATTACTTGGGATGTTCTTGTATTCCAGTGGGTTGCTTGGGACCACTGGCACATCTTGAGGCATAATTCACCTTGATAATTAATTTCTCTTCGATTCTTGGTACGTCACTCTCTCTATTTAATTCTTGAATTTGTAAAGCTTTACACTCTTTTTCTTCTTCTTCTCTATGCTTGGAACCCTATATTTCCTAGGACTCATTTTTGGGTTTGATTAGCGAGTTCCATGGGCCCATTTTGGAACAAAATATTTGCAAGCTTCTATTTTAGCATAAAATATACCATTGGATTTATATTGACATGTAGATCATTATTTTTCTAGTTTTGACCATATATAGTCCTTTTCAAGATAGACAAGCTAATTTCCTTGGGCTTTTGGCAGCATTTCCTCAAACGGCAGGTAGGCTTCGGCTTACTCTCTTTAGGATTGGGCATATAACTGTTATAACTTCATTAACTGGCATCTTTGGGTTTAATTTACTAGTTTTTTTATCGTGACCCCTATCCGGTCTTCTTTTACTTTCTTCTTCTCTTTTTTTGTGGCATTCGGTGTATTACGATAACTTTGACCTAATAGTGGCCACGTGATGGTCTCAGGGTGACTCTGGAAGATTTTGGGTTTACCCTCGAGTTTTTACTGGTTTTTGAATGTTAGCTATGATAGTGTAGACTTAGCCTCTGCAGGTAGTAGGGTAGTATAATGGTTGTGGCATGGATATGCTTTTGCACAACACATGTGCGTGAGAAGTTAAGACCTTTATTATCTCCATCTTGGGGTCAGGGTCCCACTATCACTAATTTCTGCTTAACTATGGCCTCGGAGGACTATTTTTAAGTATAAATGGCTAAACCATATGAAAAGTGGTTACTATGGGTTTTATGGATAGGTAATAATAAATAAAGGATTTTGAACTTTTAGACCTAATTGAGCATCATTCACCCGATACTTTGATTTTCTACTTATTTTAGTCCAGGTTTTACACCTGGCACTGAGTACTATCGGCTCCTTTATGGATATGAGTCAATTTAGAGATCTAATATGTGAACAAAATTAAAAAAAAAAAAAAAAGAATTCTACCCATAACATCTATGTCAGCTTTTGGTCTAAATTCAGATAAAACGAATAGCTTTGTAAATGATCCTTCTAGAAGAGGGGAATTCTAAAAACCTTTCTAGTTATTATTTGTAATGACCCTCATGGTCATTTATGATAAATACGAAATATCTTGCATCTTAGAGAATTTTAGCAGTTGCCCCAAGTCATTTATGACGTGCCGGGACCGATAGTCTGGATCCCTGGCAACTCGGTTGACAAATATCACAAATTCCCTATTTTAGAGCCTAAAGTTAAGTATTCATTGACCAAAGTCAACTTTCCTTCAAGATGACCTCAAAATTTAATTACGACAGTTCCATTAGCTCCAGAATGCCAAAAAAAATCCAGATTGACCTTAAGTATGTGTTTTGGAGGTTTCGTTTGCAAGTTAAGCTAATTTGTGGATATTATTTAAGTTTTAACCTAAAAGCGGAGTTTGTCGGGAAACTCGATGTTCGGAGTGTCGGATTGAATTATGATGCTTCCAGCTGGTCTAGAATGATGAATTTAGGCTAGGAGAGGTGTTTTTTTTGATTTTCTGGCTTGCTGTTGTTAATTTGAGGTGTTGGTGGAGATTTGATCATTTTTGGTGCTGTTGGTTTTCTGATGCAGTCTGGTTTTTCTGGGTTTTCTGGATGTAAATGTCCTCTTATGCTATTTTCATTGATTCCATTGAGTCCAAAATATGTTTTCCACTCAGAAGACATCTAAGGTTTGTTAAATTTGGACTTTGTTTCAATTTTGTAGCTCAACTGGAAAATCTGCATTTTCTGCAGAATTTTTGTTCTATCTCGGCAGTTTTGCTCCATACCGGCATA
>JBDJHY010156027.1:0-22487 GCA_039654485.1 Withania somnifera
ACAAACCAAGGCCCAAAAATAGCACTAAGGTAAAAAATGAAGTGCCAAATTAGTCCACCATTGCCCAATGTGTTTTACAAGAGACACGACATGAAAAACAGGTAACTCTATTTGAAATTAAGTTCCCTATTGAGGAAATAGGAAGCTTTCTCTTATTACTATATTGGCTTCCTAGAGCTCCAAGCTTGGGCTTAAATTGTCTCAAACACTTGAAATAGGTCCCTTTGGAACTTAAAAGGCTTCCTAAAATGTCCTTCTCATGCTCCTAAGATTTGAGTGACTCCAATATTTAAGTTGATGATGTTTGAACCTAGACATGCTCATATTAGGATGTATGGAATACCTGGTACAATGGGCCTCATAAAAAGTATTCTGTATCAAATCATCAACCATGGGAACAAAAATATGACTGCCCATCCATAATACAATATTACAGTCTAAAAAAGCCCTGCTGTAGCCAACCCTCAGAACCAACTCTCGAATACAAACCAAGGATCTATCTTCTTACTGATGATGTCGGATCTGATCAAATAGAGTAGATCTAGCCTCAACATATGAAAGAACCTTACTAATATCTTAAATATTTAGTCTAACCAAATGGTTAGAAAAATACTGAATGTAGAAGGATAATGGTCTCTCTGAAAATGATATGGAAGCCAAACTACCCATGCTAACTGCCTTCCAGCTCAAGGTGTCTACAACTACATGCTCCCTACCCGAATTGAAAAGAATACTGATATCATAATCCTTCATATGATACAACCCATTACTCTAGCTAAGACTAAGATCCCTCTAGCTTAATATGTATTCTAGGCTGCGGTGGTGGGTGAAAATTTCAAAAATAAACCTCGTAAAGGTAATGTCTCTAGGTCTTGAGCGGGAGAACTACTACTCAAAACTCCAATCATGACTAGGGTAGTTACACTCATGAACCTTTAAATGAAGTGAAGCATATGCAATGACTCTACCCGATGCATCAGTACACACCCTAAACCAACACTGGAGGCATTACAATAAACTAAAAGTGACAGTAATAGTGCTGAAGTGAGAACTACTTAAGCCTCAGAAAAATGGACTCTCAGAAAATGGACTCATAATCCTCAGAGTACCATAGAGGAACATCCTTCTAGTTTAATATGTTCATAGAGCTTCTATAGATGAAAATCCCTGTACAAATTATCTGTAATAACCATCTAACCCAATAAAACTATGAACCTCAGAAGAAGTAGAAGGTCAAGGGCAGTCACGAATGGCTGAAACCTCCACTGGATATACACTGATGCCTACTGAAGATACAATATGCCCCAAGAATGCAATAGAGTCTAGACATAAATCACACTTTGAGAACTGTTCATAGAGCTACTCAGTCCTTAAATTCTAGAGTAAAATCTGCAAATGCTCCTCATGTCGCTTCCGACTCTGGGAGTAAACAAAGATGTCATCAATGAACACAATCACGAAGGAGTCCAGATATGGCCTGAAAACTCTAGTTATAAGATCCATAAATGTGGATGGGGCATTAGAAAGCCCAAAAGACATAACCAGAAACTCATAGTGCCTATACCAGATCCAAAAAGAAATCTTCAAAAAATCCCCAACCTGAATGCTCAACTGGTGATAACTTGACCTCAAATCAATCTTCGAGAACACAGTACCACCCTGAAGCTGATCAAAAAGATCATCAATCCATGACAAAGGATATTTTTTCTTAATAATATCCTTATTCAAATACCTGTAGTAAATACAGATATGCATAGTCTCGTCCTTCTTTTTTCACAAATAACACTAGAGCACCCCATAGGTAAATACTAGGATCGATAAAACATCTAGAAATGAAATTTTGAAACTAATTAATAAGATGATGGAGCTCTTCTGGAGACATCCAATAAGGTGTAATTGAAATAGGCTTGTGCCCAACTCAATCTCTATAGAAATATCAACAAACTTGTCGAGTTGGAGGCCGACAAACTCATTAGGGAAAATATCAAAAAACTCTCTAACAATTGTTAAATACTCAAGGGAAGGAGGATCAACACTCATATCGTGAAGATAAGCTAAGTAGACTTTACAATCCCTATCTACGAACCTACTAGCCTATATACTAGATATCACTGGCATCGGGGAGTGTCCAGTAGAACCTTGCCAAACCACCAGGGGCATAACGGGCATAGGTAAGGTAACGGTCTTTGAAACACAATACAGGACCACATAATGAGAGGATAATCATCCATGCCTATAATCACATTAAATTTAATAATGTCCAGAGTCACAAGATCTACCCAAGTTTCCAAGCCCATATAGTAACATCACAAGCTTGGTTAATCTGATCCAACACAATGGGCTCATGTACATGAGTAGCCACACTCATGAGCACAGCTAAAGGTTTACATATAACACCCAAATGGGTCATAAAATATATGGACATATTAGAGTATGTGTAAATAGGGTTAAACAATGCCAAGGTTGGCTGGTGATAAACATTTAACATACCCGTGACCATAATATCAGAAGCCTTTGCTTGGGATCTATTGGGTACTGCATAAAACTAATTGTGCCCAGCAATCTGCTAATCTCCTCCTTTGTACTCTCTCCTATACCTATGGACCCTACGACGACCTCCCTGAGCCACTACCTCTAACCAGTGGTGCTACTACCTAAAGAGGCTATGCGGCATACGTTAATAGTTGAATGGCCAGACGTCGTAGGTCTCTTCAAAGTAGCCTTGTTGTACACACTCATAAAAACACTGGAATCCCCTGCCCCCCCCAACACCAAAACACTAGCTGAACTATCCTAGAAACCACATCCCCAAAACCTGAAGATGTGCCTCTAGAGGGATGACTACTCTAACCACTACTGGATAACAGTAAGAGGGCTTGAACTGGTCTACTAGGATGCCCCTACTGCTTCTGCAATTGCTATTGAGGTCTAAGAATGTCATACAATCTCCAAAAAGGTCGAGGACTACCAAAATCATCTTAGCATCGCTGTCTCTTATCACCACCTCTTTAGCCAAAGCGATAAAGTCTCTTCGTGTTACGAGCATGATAAAATAAATAAATCAACCTCCATCTATAACTCTAATATCAACCCAGCTGCAAAATGTCCAACACACTTAGTCTTTTTAGGAATAATAGCAGCATCGTACCTTGAAAGCTGAGTGAAATGGGCCTCATACTTGAAAACCGTCATCGATACCTAATGCAAATCAATAAACTAAGTATTGAGTCCCATATGAAAAATTCATAGAACATACTTATCCATGAAAGTATCTACAAACTGGCTCCATGTCATAGGTGTTGACCTGCCAGTTTACTCTCTTTATACGCTCTCTACTAGGACTTAACCCTCCCCTCTAACTAATACCCAATGAAATCAAATCTGTGAGTCTCTCTCAAGACCAAAGTATACAAACTCTCCTCGCACTTTGCAATAAAATCATAAAGATCCTCTCTAGAGTCTCCAAAAAATATCATGGACCCCATACGAATAAAATAATTATGCATCTTTCGATCCTTGGAAGTCATAATAGAAACTGTAGGTTGAGGCTGAACTGGAAGTACCTCTCGAATTGTATGTGGAGGAGGAACTGTCACTGCCACTGGTATGGTGTGAATATGAGGAATTGGGGCACCCTGTGCCACTTCCTGAGCTGAAGTTTGACCCTCATCGGTGGGTGCTCTACCAAACATAGAAACTATACGTTGCCACATGTTTCTAAGTGCATCATTAGAAAGTAGCTATATCTGTGGTAGAGTTAGGTCTTTGGGAGTAAGATATATCCGCTCAAACCTGGATTGGCCTTGCCCAGAGGCTCTCTCTACCGCGGCCTCTAACTGGAGCTCTCTATATAGGCGGGAGAGCATCATCATCTCCAAATGCTGAACGCATACAAACCATATACGAAAGAATAGAACTAAGGTGAATAACCAGGAAACCAATAGAAACCTCGCAGAAAAAGTCAAACGAAAGTCATCCATCTTAAAGAGCCCTGTAGCATCCCAAAGAGAGGATACAAACGTCTACGTATCGATTTAATGGACCCTACTAGACTCTTTTTCCTTCAGGCAGAGACACCGGTGACCCTAAGGATATGATACCACTCTTTCACGACCCAGAAATAGAGTTGAGATGGCTTGTACATACCACCTATAGAAAAGCCTAACCTTGGCCTAGAGTGTTGAGCGGTGGGCCAGTACTAAGTACCAAATAGATAAAAAAAAGTGAGAAGAAGAAGAAGAAGAAACAAATATATATAACATAAAGTGACTCCTTAATACTTGGTATCATGGATGTAGAGAATATATTCATAAAATAGTACAAAAATACCAACCATAACCGAGATTATCCATCTTGTACCAAAACTAGGACAACTCTTTACAGAAGGAGAACTGGTCAGCAAGAACTCCAACTTCTCATCGTATCTCCAAAAAATTCTGGTCTATCTTGCACGATCTCGCTTTCCTTTGCTAACTCGTACTAAGACCTTCATCATAAAAAGATGTAGAAGCATAGCATAACAAGAGAAACAACAAGTATGCAGTAGACATCATAGGACGACCAGGTAAAAGCAAGTATAAATACGGTAAAGTTTGATCAAATAACAAATAAGAATGAATAGTCATAGGGTCAGCTAATAAGTACAAAATAAGGTCAATTATCGGGTCATAACACATAGGACCTAAGTCACAAGCAAATCATGACCAACATTACACGTACTTGGAGTTCGAACTTAACCAGAAAAAAAAGGTAATAAAGAGGAATATAAGACAAATATAACTAATCTATCAATAAATAAGGTACAGGAAGTAGTCAGCATCCTCAGAAAGATAGAAAACAAATCCTAGCTAGGAACAATACCTACCATCATACCATACTACTGGAAGGTACAACTAGGCATACAAGTAACCCAATGAGAATCCCCTTGTATGCTCAAAGAGTACATGCAAGAGTAAAGAAATGCAATACAAAGGGGTGCAAGAAAAATATATCCTAATAGTAACCCTGCATGCTTCTCCTCCACGGAAAGTCACAAGAAGTAGGACCAACAGAGGACTTGAACAGTATACCACTACTAAGCTATATACCCCTCCCTTAGGTTAGGCATCATTTCCCAAGCATAACAACCTAGGTTGGCAAGGACCATCGAGGGACTAGAACTCATATGTAAAACCCTCATAAAAAGCCAACTAGGGCATAGTTATCAAGCATCAAATCCAAAACTCGAGCTCAACACGTATACCATATCCCATAGAAAACTCAATTATCATCGTATAGGCATTTTAGGAATATATCATAATGGGGGTAAGAAAATAGCTCCACGCTACCCAACAGTCATAGATACTTATTTAATAATCGATAAAAAACTCTTTGGTGGTATTATCAATGAAAAATACCCCATATGCTGTTACCAATCCAATAAATATGCTTGCTCGTCAAACACAACCAAACAACTGCTTAGATCCGCTCTAAAGCCACCATCTAAGTTCGGGGAATAGCTACTAAGATCTAACCCCTAATATAATCCCCTATCCAACCTCAACTACATTCTAGAGATGGTATAAAACACACAGGTAGGGCATCATAACCCTAGGGATATATCAAATATGAAGAGGCCATCGAGATAGGGTGTAGGCAGAGATACAACTGTAACGGGGTTCCAAACTAATAACCTTGCCCCAAGTTGGAAATTTACCAGCATAAATAATACTAACTATCCAATCTAAAATTAGTAAGTTGTAGCCTGCCAATATTTTAGTGATAACCTCGAAAAGCATGCTAAAATATCTAAAGAATCACAAACAAAGATAAAAATCGCACAAAGCTAGAAAAAAAAATAACCCATGCATTAAGATGAGTAAAACAAGATACATATTTCTATAGAAATAGTAGGCTCAAAATTTTAAAAAAAATAGGTCTGTAAACCCTAGTACCTCAAAAAATAAGATATTTACACAAACACGTAGAGCACAACTCATAAAACCTATGGTAAAAAATTTGGCTCAAATTAATGGTGTAGAAAATGAAGAAACAAGTTCAAAAAGTTTAGAAAATATAAGAAACTTTATAACTAAAAAAGAATCAAAGAATTACCCAAAAGAAATAATTGTAGAACCACCAGGATATGATTTCATGAATTAAAAACACCAAAAGATCTCTTAAATAAGCTAATTATAGCCCTAAAATTAAAGAAAACAAGATAAATAAGGAAACCTTCATCCAAAAAGAAGAAGAAAGCTTTATATAGGCCTGCCAAGGCAGTCCCATGTTCGTGGAGCAAGCCACAAAATTGCGATCCATGACTGCCTTACCCTATGTGATCACAAACCTCATCCCCCGAGATCGGATGCTTCCTAGCCCAGCCAGCTCAATTTGACTAACTGCGTCTTGGAATGAAAATGGAGTTCGACTTTGACGACCCATATATGAAATCTTTATGTAATACTCATTTTGAATTCAATGGAACCAACAAAAAGTCTATACTAAGCTTTTTAAGATGAGGGATGTCCGAAGTAACAATAATTAAAGGAATTTAAACTATAAAACTTCCAAGGAACCAACTTACCAATCCCAGCAAGTAATAAATGACTTGAAAAAAACTACAAGAACACTCTAAATATAGAGGAATTGCGGAAATACGAAAATGACCCCGAGGGTAGTTACATAAATATAATGGTTATGGTATTTTATTGGCCTTAGGCTTGTACTTGGAGGTGATCTAATATAGTGAGATGGTAATTTAGGTAAAATAGACGATATATCAAGTAATTATACACGTAGTCGACCTTAATTGAGAAACTTTACTATTAATTGGTTGGATCAATTACATTTAATGATAAATATAGTGGTTTTGATATATTATAATACTTGGCCTTGAACTTGGTGGTTAACTAATACAATGAGATAGTAATTTGTAAAAAATAGATGATATATCAAGTAATTGTATGGGTAGTCAACCTTAATTGAGAAACTTGATTGTTTATTGGTTGGATCAATCACACTTAATGATAAATATAGTGGTTTTGGTATAATATTGGACTTGGGATTGTACTTGTATATGATCTAATACAATGAGATTCTTGGATTAAGCAATTGCTGATTAATTCTAAAAAATTTATTGATCATTTTTCAGCAATTGCTAAATTCATTAGTTAGAAAATCATTTTAATTGAGAAACTTGACTATTAATTGGTTGTATCAGTCACATTTAATGATAAATATAGGTGATCTAATACAATGAGACGGTAATTTGAGGAATAGACAATATATCAAATAATTGCACGCGTAGTCAACCTTAAATAAGAAGCTTGACTATTTATTGGTTGGATCAATCACATCTAACGATACATATAGTTATTTTGGTATATTATAGGATTTAGGATTATTTGGTAGTGATCTAATATAATGAGATAGTAATTTTGAGAAAATAAATGATATATCGAGTAATTGCATGTGTTTTCGACCTTAATTGAGAAACTTGACTATTAATTGGTTGTATCAATCAAATTTAATGATAAATATAATGGTTTTGGTATAATATAGAACTTGGTATTAAAATTGTAGGTGATCTAATACAATGAGATAGTTGGGATTAAGCAATCACTGATATGTTTTCAGCAATTGCTGATCAATTCTAAGTAATTACTGAAAAATAAATCAGCAATTGCTGATCATTTTTCATCAATTGATGAGTTCATTCATTGGATAAATCATTTAATTGAGAAACTTGACATTAATTCTTTGGATATATCACATTTAATAATAAATATAGTGGTTTTGGTATATTATAAGACTTTGGATTTGATTGGCAGGTGATCTAATATAATGAGATAGTCATTTGGGGAAAATAGATGATATTTCAAGTAATAATCGACCTTAATTGAGAAAATTAATTATTAATTGATTGAATCAGTCATATTTAATGGTAAACATATTGGTTCAGTATATTATAAGACTTGGGTTTGGATTTAGTGGTGATTTAAATGATATAGTAAATTGGGGAAATAGATGATATATCGAGTAATTACATGGGTAGTCAACCTTCATTGAAAACTTGACTATTAATAGGTTGGATCAATCACACTTAGTAATAAATATAGTAATTTTAGTATATTATAGGACTTGAGCTTGGATTTGGTGGTGATTAATACAATAAGATAGTAATTTGGAGAAAATAGACAATAAATCGAGTAATTACACGGGTAATCAACCTTAATTGAGAAACTCTACTATTAATTGGTTGGATCAATCATATTTAATGATAAATTTAGTGGTTTTGGTATATTATAGGACTTGTCCTTGGACTTGGAGATGATCTAATATAATGAAGGACTTGGGACTAAGCAATTGCTAATCAATTTTCAGTTATTGCTGATTAATTCTAAGCAATTGCTAAAAACAGATCAACAATTGCTGAATTCATTCATTAGATACATTATTAATTGAGAAACTTAACTATTAATTTATTGTTTCAGTCACATTTAGTTATAAATATAGTGGTTTTGGTATAATATAGGACTTGGGCTTGTACTTGGAGGTGATACAATACAATGAGATAGTAATTTGGGAAAAATATATGACATATTGAGTAATTGTATGCGTAATTGACCTTAATTGAGAAACTTGACTATTAATTGATTGAATCAATTACATTTAATTATGAATATAGTGTCTTCGGTATATTATACGACTTTGACTTTGTGGTGATCCAATAAAATGAGAAAGTAATCGAGTAATTACATGGATAGTCATTTTAATTGAGAAACTTTACTGTTAATTGGTTGGATCAATCACATTTAATGATAAACATAGTTGATTTTTTATATTATAGAAATCGTTCTTGGACTTGGAGGTGATACAATACAAATAGAGATTGGGATTAAGCAATTGCTGAAATAAATCAGCAATTACAGAATTCATTTGTTGGATAAATCATTTTAATTGAAAAACTTGACTATTAATTTGCTAGATCAATCACATCTAATGATAAATATAGAGCTTTTGGTATATTATAGGATTTGAAATTCGACTTGGAGGTGATCTAATACAATGAGAGACTTAAAATTAAGAAATTGCTCATCTATTTCAGCTATTGTTGATCATTTTTCAGCAATCAACAATTGTCGAATCTATTCATTGGATATATCATTTTAATTGAGAAACTTGACTATTATTTTGTTAGATCAATCATATTTAATGATAAATATAGTGGTATTGGTATATTATAGGACTTGGGTCTGGACTTGGAGGTGATTTAATTAAATGAGAGACTTGGGATTAAGCAGTTGCTGATCAATTCTATGTAATTAATTGAGAAACTTAACTATTAATTCATCAGATATGTCACATTTGATAATAAATATGGTGGTTTTGTTATATTATAAGACTTAGGATTTGATTTTCAGGTAATCTAATACAATGAGAGACTTGAGGATTAAGCAATAGATCTGTTTTCAACAATTGCAGATTAAGTTTAAGCAATTGCTAAAAATTGATCAGAAATTGCCGAATTCATTCATTGGATAAATCATTTTAATTGGGAAACTTGACTATTAATTCATTGGATATATCACATTTAATGATAAATATAGTAGTTTTGGCATTTTATAATACTTGGAATTCAACTTGGAGGCGATCTAATACAATTAGATAAATAGAGTGGTTATGGTATTTTCAACAATTGTTAATGTATTTTCATGAATTGCTGAAGGCCGTTCAACAATTGCGGATCGACCTTCAGCAATTTTTGATCTATTCTCAGTAGTTATATTATTAGATAAGGTTCATTGCATCATCATAGTAGTTATGTTATTGGATAGTATTCATGCATCATCATAGCAGTGATGTAATTAGATAACATTAATTTAGATAAGTGGCGAACCAATTTAATTAGATAGGATTTTGAATTTCCATAGTACTACTTCTGTAATCATGAACATTCATCTTTTATCCATATTTTCTTTTCTCTAGGCACCTCAGGAAATCATGATTGATGTCTCGACACGTCGTTTCATTTCTCAATACTGAGCCTTAATCAATCTCTCACTATTCTCACTAAGATCTTAAAAAAAAACCAACTCTTTTCATTTTCGTCTATGTCTTATTACTCAAATCTATTGCATAAATTTCTTCATCAAATTCATATTCATCCTTCTCTTCCGTAGCTCCCTTCTCTTCTTCTGATACATATAAGGAGAACACTAGCAACAAAAGACAAAGAAGATTCCAGCCCTTCATCCCTGTGGATGAGAATTTTTGGAATTCGACCTATGCTACTTGTATACAACCATAAAGGACAAGTAGATTTTTCCTAGATGGTTAGTTGATTTAAAACTTATCAACTCTATTCAGTGTGGAGTCCTTGAACTTTTTCAGTACCAAAAATGGGTTAATTTTTTTTTGCTTCGAAACTTCCTATTTATGATGTAAGCTCATTTTTAAGACAAAACTCAATTTGCTGACCCGCATGAGTTGGTAAGAGAAGTTCTAGGAAAAGACATCGCCCTTGATTGTACTTTCTTTGACCAAATAATCAACATAGACTCATCTTATAACTCTCCTTCAATTCAATATATCGATGGATGACTATCGAGGTTAGACATTTCCTTGGATGAAGAAACACTCTTCTTAAATCTAGATAATTCTCTGAATGTGACACAAGTAAATCTTGCTGTTAAAATATGTGTCATTGCATACATCGTTCAGTCTACTCTCGTGTGCTATGCAAGATCACCTCCTCATCTTCTCTCTCTTGAAGATATTCTCTAGACATATTGTTTGATTACCAAGCATTAGTTTGACTTGTCTTTTCTCATTATTAATCACATGATTATTTTTACTTTGAATCCAGAGTCCCAGTTTCTTCCCTATGGAATGGAAATCACCCATATTTTTCACTTCTTACAAGTTGGCGTTGTTAGTGCATACTCTATTGATTTTGCTCACTCTTATGATGAGGAAACTTTAAATAGGCTGAGGTGTGTTTTTCCTTCTCCATCTGCTCCTGCTCCTGCTCTTGCTCGTGCTCCTTCTAATGAGATAGAAGAGACAGATAGAGTAAGTGGTGAGCGGTGAGTGAGTGAGTGAGGGGGAGTGGTTTAATATTTTTTTCTAAAGTTCATGTGATGTTCTTTTTAAAGTCATTGTTATGATGTACATATGTTGTGTTATAAATTACTTACTTTGGTTGATATTTGTCTCCTTCTTTCTTTTGCATTGATGTCAAATTGATTGCAATTTCTTAAGTTGTAACTAAAAACAGATTCAGCAATTGCTGAGACATGTTAACAATTACTTATAAGAAGCAATTTCAATAGTTGTTGCATAAGTTTGGCAATTTCTAAATTTGTTTTAGTTACAACTTAAGAAACTGTTGGATCTAACAAATAAACTAGACCAGTTAGTTGCTTAATGAACTACAGACAGAATCATACGATCATTTTTTTAAACTTATAATATAGGTATTTCAATGCCATCAATTGTTAAAAACACATTATTACTACATAAATAATGAAGCATTCAACATAGGTTTCTATGGAGCATTTCGCTCTGAGCATATTGTTCTTTTGTGTCAACCTCTTTTACATATGAAACATTTATTTTTTCTTTTTGGCAATGATTCTTTGATTGATTTTCTCCTCTTCGTCTACCTTCTTACAAATCTGCCTGGCTCAACACACGAAGGAAGTATTTCCCTCTCTAAGGATTCCCTAGGAATTACCCAAGAATCTTTGGGTGGCACAGGTTTAATTTCCTTAGAGTATGCTAAAAGGTACGAATCTTATCGAGAAATATTGAGATGAATACTCATAAATATGTCTTTTGAAATTATCACCATATTGGCAACAAAGTGTTTCCATAGCATCTGTACAAGGTATTTTATTAAGGTCAAATCTTTTACAACTGCAAGATTTCGAAGACAAATTGACCCTTACAACTGAATCGCTACCAGTGACAATGAAATTGTAGTTGGAAGTTTGATGAACAAATAGCTTATTCCCTAATTTAATATTCTCATTAATCTCTATTTCTTTTGAAGGGACAAACAAGGTTGATGAATTGAAGAACTCATTGCACCTCTGATGAAAATTTTCTCCAAATCTCCTGCGTAATTCATCAAAAAGAGCACTAATGGGATACTCTCTTTCATAAAAAAAAAACATTAAGTTCAATGACTCAAAAATGTTGTCTTCATAATTTAAAACCTAATAAAAAGAAAACGAAATCAAAATCAAAATTGTTAAATATATGAAAGTAGTTGCTGAAAAATTATTCAAAACCTACCAAATATTTTAAGCAATTGTACAAATTACTTAGAAACTGAGAATTTTCCACCAAAAAATTTAGCAATTGCTGAGAATTTTTTTAGTAATTCTAAGAAATAATTATGCTTCTTATATTTTCAGCAACTGCTAAATTTTTTTCAGTAATTACTAATATTTTTTAGCAACTATTGAATTTTTTTTAGTAATTGCTAATTATTTTTAGCAGTTACTGAAAAATATAAACAATTGCAGTAACTGTTCAAAGTCATCAAGTACAATACATGTTTCCTAAAGAGAATGCTTCCTCCATCTGTGAAATCCAATGCGCTGAAGGCTTTCGGCATCCCCTGGAACAATATCTCTTATTTGATGGAAGTGATCGCTCATCTTAGGTATACACTTTTGTTGCTTTGTAAAAATGATGGACGATTGTACCGTTATTAAAATTTATTTAAATATTTTCTCTGTGGTGCCTCATGCAACACCATAATGAGATTTAGGAACCACAAACTCAACCATCTTTTTAATACTCAGATGTCTGTAAGAAATTAGGCACAATTTAGGTTTATCATCCACAAAGCTTCTAATTTGCTGGAAAAAGTATCGGTAGGAGGCATCACACTCTGAGTGAACTACAAAAATACCATCGGAAAAATATAATTTTCCACATCTTATGCTACGGCAGACAATAAGACTCCTTTGTACTTGCCAGTTAAGAATGTCTCGTCGTCAGCTATAACTTTCCTAACTTTGTTAAAACCATGAATACAAGATCCATAAGAAAAAAAAAAACTTGAACTTATCATTTTAATCAAGCTCCAATGACGTTATACTTTAAGGATTTTCCTTCATAAGCATATACCGGTAAGCATCAAGTACTGCATAACTGTGATCAAGGGTACCCCTTACCAATGAATTTTAAAACTCTATTCCCTTCCAAACTTTCCAATAACTGAAATTTATGCTTGATTCACTGCAAAGTTAAATCATAATATATGCTGTAGACAGGACTTTACCCATGGAAAACTTATCCTTAAGGTAGTGATCAAGGACTTTTGTTGTGGTGTGTGAGTTATGCCTCGTAAGATGTTGCGAACCACACGTGTAGATTTATGATACTTTTTTATATAGAATCTATTAGAAATAATGAGATTTTTATCTCTCAGCTACCACTTGCACCCAGGATCTCTCGCACAATATGTAACACCCTATATTTTACGTGTACTAGTTCTATTTATATGTCACTTGATATAACCTTGTGGTGTAGTTAAGGTACTTGATTTCTTATATGAAACCTTGTTTAGTAGAGCTTTAATGATGAATGGGTTTCACGCCATAGTTATAATTCAAGGGATTCTTAGAAATTAAGAAAATATGACATTCTTTCATAATTTAGATTGTGTGTTAGTAAGGCTAAGGAGTCTTTTACTGACCATACATTAATCTTAGTTATTCATCTTCTTCCAACTATAGATAAGGTTAATGCTGGACAAAGGGAAAAGACCACTAATACCCAAGAGGCAACCTACAAGGAAAGGTCTCAAATTACTAAAATATAGATTTAGATGAGCCAATTTAGTTGGACCCTCTCAGCCTACAACACAAAGCATTGTGAGAGTTTCTGTGTTATTTTCACCTAAAACTGCATTTGTTATATATCATCCTAGTTCATTTAAGAAGGATGTAATATGGCTAATCACATTCTTATAAAATAAATAGTTACCTAGTCATAAAGATGCCCTAAAGATTTACTAGTGTGACTCCTTAAGAGGATGTGAACAACTCGTGGGTTTGAGATTTCCTCCACATGACTTTTTCCATGGATAATTCTATAGAGGACATTTAGTACTTTGTTAGTAAAGATATAGAATTTCAACATTACACATGTATTGGAAATAGAAGCCACTGAATTAACTTTGTATTAGATGAAAAAAGAAAGTAACATAGTCTGAAAGGTGAACCTATCAATGAGGTGATATTACTAGGATATCCTTAGTTGATAAGGCCAAATGTCCATGAGATATCACCTTAGATTTTTGTAATTGTCTTTCATAAGGTTTGTGTGTATTACTACCCTGAATAGGTAAAATAACATGCACGATCCTTTTATGGTTAGAAACCTGAAGATAAGTGTTGATAAAATAACTGTAGGATTTACTCAAGACTAAAATGTAAGGAGAAATAATATTAAGGGTTTATACATAAGTTATGATTCACTAAGATACTAAGAGCAAAGGTAGGCACTAGATTAGTTAGTTGATAACTAGGAAAGCACTGGATGTGTATCAACAAAGGAGAATGAAATTTGAATAGAATAGACCAAGTGTGCATGTAGCATAAAGATCCACTTAGAGAGAGGTGGGTAAGTGAATTTCGTTGAAAGTAAGAAGAAACTTATTCTAACTTCATAAAAGTATATCACTTTGTATATATATGGAGTTGTAGTAACTTATTTAAATTAACACGAAGTATAAGTATAGTTTTCTCACTTGTCTCCCATGTATTGCAATTCACTTGATATGTAATACATTATTTAAGCTTCTTGACTAAGGGGATCAAATAACCATCACTTGTTAAGACTATAGTTGTTAGCCTTCAAGTACAACAAATCATGAGTTAGATTCACACTTATTTGATTTATGTGAAACTTATTGTAGATAAGAGTTTAAATTCTATATTTCCCTTAAGTTTAATTATTCCTTTTCTTATATAAAACTTTCACACGGTACTAAACATCGAGTATAATGACACATCATAGGTTAGTAACTAAGATAAGGTTGACCTTGGCCTTCTACTCCAAATGAAATGGAGGACTTCTTTACTACCTTGACCTTTGTATTTATATTAAGCCAGGTTCCAATGTTTAAAGCACCTATAGGAAGAAATCTTAGTCATAAAAGGTAACCTGTGTAGATTAATTACATTGCTTTGAGGTGAACAAACAATATGAGCAAAACTATCCCCACTCTTTGTCTAACACTATAGGTAGTATGTTTGCGCTTTATATTATAGAGTGATTCCACAGGGTGTCTCCTAGTTCTACAGGATCTGGTTTGTTGCCTACTACAAATGCTACAAGTCCTATAACTTATCAACTCACAAGTCACTCTCCCTTTGTGGATTATTTTCTAACTTGTTATAGGTATTTTAGAACACTTGTATATAGGTATTACCCATTTCACAAGACCCTTACTTATTTCTATATATATTTCATTGAATCTTTCCCTATATGTTATATGCCACATGAGTTACTTACCATTTATCACTTGTCCATATTTTATATGCTTCATAGATTGTTGATCATACGCTAAAGGTGTTGTAAATTAGTGCTCATAGGTTATGTGTATCACATATCACTTGTTTACATGTTACATACATCATACACCATTTTTCTATATGTTACAAGCCTCACAATCTACTTGCCTAAGCATTATAGCCTCATAGTTTATTTTCCTATATGTTATATATACTCACTTGCTCATGTTTCATAAGTGTACTTTTGACATAACATATATATTTATATCATGATTATTCACAATTATTAGGTTCACATGTCCATATATCAAATGCCATTTTGTGTTAATATGCATATGTAACATTGACTCCATGTAACTCTTTTTCAACATATTATATGCCTATATGATAATTGATTGAAGTATTAAACATATTAGGGAGAGGTTCCCCTGTATTATGAGGAAGTGAGAATTTTGGGTTACAAAAGGCTAGACACATATATGAAGTTTAGCTCAACCATTACTCATACATGAATATCTTAGCATAATGTCCTATCTAAAAGGGTGACATAAAACTTTAGGATTTCCCATTGACAACTTGTATTCTTATAAGGTTCACCTATGAAACGCATCATAAGATAATAAAGGAAAATTTTATCTCTAATATATTAGGTATTATAATATAGAAAATTATCTAGGAAGTCTATGATTTCATATGTCCATTCTAATAGAAGTTTGTGGGAGATCCATTCATCAGTGTGCCCCCTTAAAGGTAGTAAAGTCACGCCCACCTACCAATAATCAAGTCCCTATAATCACTCTTGATTTTTAGGCCTTAAATTTTAGGACAAAAGGTATAGCCTCTGTTAAAGTGTTGTGGGAGAACCAAAATATAGAACAAGTTACATAGAAAGTAGAATATGATAAAAAAGTTTAAATACCCATCCTTAATCCTTATACCACTAGCATTTGTCATTCGATGTCTCACTCATGTGAGATATGTTTGGGATTATGGTTCATGCTTAAATTTCTTAAATTCTATGTGTTCTATTACTCCAAAAGAAAATGAGGAAACTATGTTATGCCAAAATAGTCTTTATTGAACTACATAGCCAAGAAAGAAGTTGTATTTGTTATATTCTCTTTTCACGTGTAATATCTACCGAAATGTACTGTGAGTCTTTCCTATATATGTTCCTAGTTGTCTGACTAATTTTGGGATAGTCCAATTTTCCAAGGGGGCTCGGACAAACTTGAGGAATTACAAGGCAGTTGCACCTTTCATTTGTGGACGAATGATCCAAATGGGGGAGGATAAACACCCAGTATTCTACGTGTACTATATCTACTTATATATCACTTGATATAGCCTTGTGTTATAGGTAAGGGACTTTATTTCGTATACGACAAGTAATGGAAAAAATTGGTTGAAGGGGCTGCCCGGATATCTAAATATGATGAGATCAAGTTAACATCAATTTTGAAGGTATTGAAATTTGGCATCGAAAGGTAGTATTTCAGTCTAATTATGAAGTGATCAAGTGTATATAATTTTAAGTTCAAATAAGGTGATTACAATCTAAAAATAGAATAAACTATCGAGGTTCTTGCTTGACTAAATCAAGCTAGCAGGTGGTCACCCACTTTCTTAAGGTAGTAGGTGAGTCACCTACTTGCTTAACTTAAATGGTCTAAGTAGTTGTGAAATGGACCATATTTAAGCCCATCTTGATGAACTCATTTGAGGACAAAACTAGGTAGAATAAAAGGGGAAAAGAGTGGGAAGCCCCATACCCAAATTCTGCACCAATGACCCAATGGTTTAAAGTCCTATCCTAGGTATTAATAAAACAAGTAGGTGATCACCTACTTTGACCTTTTGGGCTGCTTGAACCCCTAAGTAGGTGCATCACCTACGTGGACCATTTTTGACTAAATTTTGGTTGAAATTAGATAAAAAAAGAGGTGGTTTAGACAGGGTAATATAAGACCAATATTTTTTGTATTTCTTACCCGTTTTATCCTAAAAAAATTAGAACCTCTGTCCTTATCTCCCAAGTTCTCTCAAGCTCAAAACAACCACCTTTTTTCTCTCCTACGATTTTTGAAAAAACCTCCTCTTTGTAGGATAATGTACATGAAAAAATTATGATTTAGTTCATTTCCTTCAGGAAATAATATGGAAATCAAGTTCCTTATGTTCAAAAGTGTAGAATGTCCTTCTAAAAACTTGGTTGTTTAACCGTTCCTTAAGTTCTAAGAAATTTGCTTCTTCTTTTGTTCAACCTTGAAGAGGAGCTTAAGGTCTTGAAGGAACTAAGTTAAAAGGGTAAATTTTCAAAATTATTAGGTAAGTTTTTTCTCAATTTCATCCCTCTTTATGTATGGTTTACTGGAGAATTTGTATGTGCTTTTTTAAGAATTCATGGGATTGTAATTGGAAGTCTTTTGATCAATATTCTCCTATTGTGTTGAAGTATTTGGGACTATTTAGGGAAAATTATTTGGGACTACTTAGGGAATGTTCTAGGCTAGTTTATGTATATTGTGGTAGAGGAGCAGTAGGTTGACCTTATAGAATGACTATGTGAAGTTGTTTTGAGGTGAAACTGAAGGATGTGATCTTGGAGGTTGTTCTTGTGGTTTATGGATTTTAGGGATGTTTATGGCTTGTTTTAATGCATTATTGGTGTGAGGCTGTGAGTTACCTTATACGATGGTTAAATATAGTTATTGTGAAGTATAACAAAATGGTATGGTGATACACCGTGTGCTTGGGAGTTGGATGGTCTTACTGCCCGTCAAGTGTTTATCTACTGTTTTTGCAGTACTATGATTTGATTAGATTTTAATATTAGCTTTATTATATACTTATATTCTAGAGTAACACCTAATGGAAAGGTTGAATGGTGTGGCTGCATTGGTTGGAAGAAAAGGTATATGAGGCTATTTTGATTTCCTATTCTTTGTCATGAAATCTAGTTTGTGTTACCTAGTTAGCTCTCTTGGTGATTTTCCTTACAAATGACACATTGTTGCAGTATCTGAACTCTAATATATCCTAAAACCTAATTCCCACTCCTTAATATGTTAAAACTCTTGATACATGATTAATGTTCATTTTGGGTGTCTATTTTCAATAGCAAGCTTCACGAGTTCTCATTTTATTTAAATAACTTCCATGTGTTATTTTAGATCTTAATCTTTTCATTAGTGTATAAAATCCTCCTTATGCTAGTGTTCCACTGTGTATAATTCCAATGTAGCTAATGGTCTTACTCCCGCTCCTTAGTGTATTAGAATGCCTCAATACATAGTTATTACTAAATCTGGGTGTCTATACTTCAAGTACTAGTATGTAAGGTTAGAAACTCATTATCTATCAAGGTATAAACTCTGTTCAATTTTCTCCCATATATGAGTCAATACTATCATAGATGATATATGGTAAGTATGTTTATTATTGGTATGCAATCTGCATATGTACTGCCAACTTGTTTCTCTTGGTCTATTTGATTGTATACTTCACTTTCTCACACGTACACAAGATTTATTCATTGTATATCACTCTCATTGTATTGATTTATATGTTTATCTCACACAATCCTTATTTGTTTCACTATACAACTTATATGTCCTTAGTCGGAATGTGTGCTTCTCCCTAAGTTGAATCTGCCCACATACTTCATTAGTCCTTCACTATATCATGTACCCTTTTCATTTCATATCATTTATTAAGTATTTAGATACCATATCATTATATAGAGTCGTTTTCTCTTTGCATGACGAGTTGAGTGTCTCCACTTGATATGTGCTTCCATTTGATCTATCAAGATGCTTGTTGTGTCACATAAGTTCCAAAGTATTATGTTGGTGTTACATTTGCTCCCCATGTCATTGTTAATGCCCTAAGTCCATATCACATGTATCCTACTAATGATCCATTATTGCAAAGCTCAATTATGCTATGACCACCAAATTAACAATCTCAAAGACTAAACTAGTGATGTAAAGCAAATTTGATTATATGTGGGTGGTAGCTCAGGTGCAAAAGCCTAGAATGGGCTGATCTCATTTTCATAGACCTTGGGTGGTATCCCACGAGTGGAAGGAACACCTAGAGTGGGTCGATTCCAATATTACGGGTTTTATCCCAGGGGTAAAAATGAGCCTAACATGGATAGATCTCGATTTATGCATCTAAAAGGACCGGACATACTCTTTTACCACTGATTTGATTGTCATATGTATCACATGATTACAAAGAGTATAAAGCAAAGCAAAGAAGAGTAGAGAAAAGAATGTAATGTACATGATCCCACAAGTGTAAGTAAAAGTGGTCTTTCATCCTTATCTATACATTATTTATTTATACCTGATTTCATTGAGCTTTTGTTTTTAATATTTTCACTCCATGCCTTACATATTTAATACATTTATTCATACGAACATCCCGTACAGGGGACCTGCATTTCATGTTTTAGACACAGGTACTACAGTTGGTGCACATGATACTCAACGATTGTTGGTTAGCTCCAAGTTGATTCGGGGCTACAATGAGTCTTCAATGCGTATTTGTTTTAGTTATACAGTTATGGATTCCGGTAGAGGCTATGTAGACATTGTAAGGGTTTCATAAGTATTTATAGTTTCATTTGTCATTTGTCTTGGTTAGCTAGTTAGCTGAAGTTATATATCTAACTTCTTACTAGAAATTCTACTTGTAAAGTAGTTCATTTGATCATAATAGGACGTTTGCATGTCATGTGTTTATACGGTGCTTGTCCGCCTCACCCAAGGTCGCGTCTTTACAAAATACACCAATGTGAGTTGATTATCTCTTAATTCTAAAATCTTTCGTCAAACAAGCAATTTTCAAAGAATTATCTAGCACTTTCTTATTATTAATGTCATACCGATATAGAAACCCATTCAGTCATCTTGAGCATAGATAAATTGTGATGATTATATAAAAGACAGGGTATTTTTGGCTACTTTCACAGTAGGAGTAAGATTAGTAGAAAGTCTACAAGAAATTTTTTCACCGACACTTTCTTTAGCTGGAACATCCGTGTCTTGAGACAAGTTGTGGTTCTCTACAAACCTTTCAACCACGTATTCCATAAAATAGGCATGACTTCATTTGGATGTTCCAAATAAGCATGCAAATCGATTGATATTTTATTCTAAAAGGGCTAACTTTTGCTTTTCACCCAAATTGTGCATGTAGGTGATGGAAAGATCTTTCAACTCAGAGTTTAGTTCACAATGGTCGATGATATTGTCGACAAAATCATCATATATGGTATCTCGATGCACAAATATTGCAATTGTTTCCATCATTTTTGTGCCCTTCTAATGCCAAATGTTTTGATTGTTGGATCAACCCATTCACCATTACAGTCGGCACCTATCATTATTTTGTCTTCCATTAATGATATTGAATGCCTATATTAAGAATAAAACAAATTCAATCATGATTCTGTATGCAGTTTATTAAGCACCCGATGAAACTTTTTAGCAACTACTGCATAAGATTGAGCAGTTGCTGAAACTTTCAGCAGTTAATGAAAATATTTCAGCAAGTTCTAAATTTGTTTTCAACAGATCCAGTCACTGCGAAGATATGTTCAAAAACTAGTTAATACAACAATTTCTATATAAGAAGTATATCATTCCAACATACTGAAAAGCATCATTAATTGCTGGATTTGTTTTCAATTAACAAATTCAGTCATTACTGAGAAATTGTGTACAACTGCTGAAAGCAATTTTGCTTCGCACCAATAGTTTTTTTTTTTGAATAAGTCATAGCAATTTCTAAATCAATTCTCAGAAACAAATTCAGTAATTACATTTCTTGAGTGGTGATTTTTGTTCATTTTGGTAAGTGAATATTGTTGTTTTATCGGTATTTTTCATTTGGGTTTAATCTACTGTTACTGAAAAAGATTCAACAAATGTTAAATTTCTTTAGTAAATGTTGAATCCATCACTAAGAATAGATTCATTCATGAAGCCTTTCAACATATGCTGAAATTACTCATCAATGCTGAATCTATTCTCAGCAACTAATTCATCCATCGCCGAGAATTTTTTAGCAATTGTTGAATCTATTTTCACTAATAGTAGATAAAACCAAGATGAACGAAAAGCACTAATCAAGAAATGTCCAATACTACACCAACAAAACTTAGTCTAAAATTGCGGGAAATTATTTCAAAGTTCCAAAAAAATTTCTATTGCAAAAAAAAAATGCAGGAATGAACGAAAAAGAGGTACTTTCTTTCTTTTCTCTTCAATGCAACAGTAGCAGCACAAAAAGAATAACAACACTAGAAGAAACACCAATGATACCTATGAGGAGGAGGAGGAGGAGGAGGAGGAAGAAGAAGACAAAAATAGAAGCAAAAAATAAGGCATGAAAATGATGGTTGAGGAAGCAACAACTATTTTTTACTGCATTTTAAAAATTAGGGTTATTTGGGGTATTTATTGTGTTGGGTTGAAATGTAAAAAGAATTATAGATTTATTTTAAAAGGTTAGAAATCTTTAATCACTAATCAAACAATTGTCACTTACACTGAATTCTTAAGGTTTGTGTCACTCTTTTTAAATTTCAACGCTTCCCCAAGTTGCTGGAAAATAGTGAGAGAGCTTATAGTAGTTGTCTTGTAAATGTGATTTCATTTTTTAATTTCTGAAAATTCAAGTGTTCGGCTAAATATTTTAAAAGAGCAGATGATAAAGTGATAAACATTTAATATTAGTTAATTTTGCTGAAAGTGAAGACTGTTAACTAAGAAATTACTTATTTGAGTAAAAGATGCAGAAACTAATAATAAGCAATAATATGTAACTGATAAATGTTTATAACGAATTTTTTAAATTAAAATAACTAATAAGTTCTTCAATGTCACGACCCGATTTCTCGGATCATGATAGCACCTACTATCCATCTAGTAGGAGAACCAACCCTGTAATCCGGAG
>JBDJHY010156028.1:0-12275 GCA_039654485.1 Withania somnifera
TCTATTATCAATTATACACTGGAATTCCAACTTTAAATTTGTAAAGGTTGAATCTTTGATCCCATTAGGGTCAAATCTGTCTTGGCTATTTTGAAGCCCTTCCCGCACTCGAATTGTGCTTATTTTGGATCACGGGTTCCTATTAATGTTGGGAACCTCACAGTGAAATTTATTTTCAGTTTGGAAAGCTGGCTCCGCAAGCTCATTTAGGCCCAATTTTTGGTCTAGTCTGGAACTTAGTATAAAATACACCATTAGACTCATATTAACATATAAAATACATTGATGCAAATTTTAAATTATTTGGAGCATGTTTGATGTCAGTCGGGGTAAGTTTGGTTACATTGAAGTGCTTTATCATTGGACCACAAGTAGGCTCTCTGGGCTTATAACTTTAATAACTGTTCTAAACAACATCCTTGGTTTTTGTATCTAGGTGAATATAGTGATTTTTTTCGTTCGTTCATCTCTCCATGTTGATATTTATATTTTTGCATCTGATTAATATGGTGTTGTGACTTAGAAAGTGATTAGAGATACATGTGCATGATATATCATATTGATATTACATGGACCTATATGCATATATATATTTTTTAATATGTTGTGCATTCATGACATAAGAGGTTGGGCCTATGGCTCCGATGAGAATACACTTGGTTGGGCTAGTATCACCACTTGATTTTGAGCCGCAGAGGCTAAAGACATTTTTTTTGATAATGATGATGAATAACGATATGGGCTGAGGAATAGACTACTTAATGATAATATAAGTAATTGTACTTTTTACTATTTTAGACTTGATATGGTATTGAGCACCCGGTAAAATTATTTCTACTTGTTTTAGCCCATGCTATACACCGTAACACCTGGAAGTATCATTTGACTAATTAATGTTGGCACCTGAGTCTGACCCAGAATTGGTAATGAGTACAGCGCTCGAACTTGAGTACATCGTTGTACGTAGTGGGTACAACTTTTGATACTTGTGGCACTACTGGTTATGCACATATAGTGAATACCCGATTTATTGAGGACTTTGTTGAGATATGATGATATACAGGCTTTGTACACCTTGACTAGTCGAGTTGGATTTAACGATATTATTGATATGAGGCACCAGATGCCATACTTAAGACCTTAGAGGCCTTACAATTTGGGATGTGAGGATATAATAATGTTAGAATCATACGTGGTGGACCACCCCCATGGACCTACATTCGGGCTTCCACATTACGCAAAGAAAGGGGTATATCGAGTACGGGGATATAAATATATGCCGGAAAATTTAGGTTAGCCTTCCATGGGTTCTGCCTGTTGTATCTACGGGTAACAGAAGAGATGCGTACACAAGATTTGTCACTTCATGTGCATTAGTTTTTGTACTTGTTTTCTTTAGTGTACCCTAGTTAAGATGCAACGTCTACAGTGAGTGTGTTGTTGTGGTGTACGCTGTACATCTTTCTGGGGGGGACTTGTAAGCATTTTATCTGCATTACTTTATTATTCTTCTTACTTCTTAGTTTTTATTATTAAATAGATGATACTTCATGTTATTTGGATTATTGTGTCGTACACTATTATTTAGTCCTTACTCTTCCACTTGAATTTACCGATATGCCAACCACGTTCTACTCCTATATTCGGTGATTCCTATTTATTGCATTATTATTCACATACATTTTTTCAAGGATTCCAGGTATATTTTCTTTCATTTCCTGAGATCTTTTTATGTGATTATCTAGTGATATCAGTCAATGTGATACTTGATTCTTAATTGAGTATCTAGATCCCCTTGCTGTACTAATTGCTTTTGTAACCCTTCTCTTGTACTCAGTGTTTTATGTTGTTATTATTGTTATGTTCTCATTGAGCCATCCAAGCCTACTGGGTACAGGTTTCTTCGACAGCTTGTACTCATACTACACTTGCACATGTGCAGATCCAAGTATAGGTTCTCGATGGTGATTACCTCCAGCTGATAAGCTGGTGGAATACTAACTTATCTTGCCTTTAATTGTACAATATTTTCCTTGAAAAGCCTAATTATGATGAACTTTATATCTAACAAGTTTATTAAATGTGAATATCTTAGGAACAATGAGACCACAAGGACTTGAAGCAAAAAAGAAAACATGCACGTAAAAGAGTAAGAAAACCTGTTGTCATACTTAAGGACCCAGTGCCAGCAAGAGAAATATTGACCCACCGATGACATGGTCCAAACCGTACAATTAGAAAAAGGACCACAAAATTCAGAAGGAACCGCTCAATTTTGAGGGAACTGCACAATTTAACCGCATAAGACACAATTCAGAAAGAACTGCTCAATTTGGAGGGAATCACAAAATTTAACCACACAACACACTGACTGGTTGTGCGGTTCAATTATGCAAACAGCATAATTTGGAGGGAACCACACCACACACTAACTTGTTGTGTTGTTTAATTGTGTGAACCGCCTAAATGACTGTGCAATCGCACAATTCTCAAGGAAACCGCACATTTCTCTAACTAATTGTACGGTTCAATTGTGCCACCGCAAATGAATTGTCTGATTCCCACAACGCGTAATGAAAGGAAAAAGTTTCTTTTCAAACGTGTTAATTTGTAAGGAATATAAATGTTGTTTTTCTTTTCTGGGAGGAGCAGCTGGTTTTAGAAAGTAAAAAAGAAAGAAGAAACTCTAGTCTTTTAATCACTTTGGTAATTAAATTCATTTCACTATTTGCATTGACTGTGTTAAATATTGAGTTGTTGAGCATTAATGGTTGAGAAAGAGATCGACAACAGGGGTATTTATTCTTCACTTTATGATATGAGTAGATAATTTTTATCTCTTAGGGTGAGTGCATTAGAAGGAACCTAGGTGTGCTCGGATGTAGCTCTTTAGCTTGTAATCTCAACTTTTGGTTGTGGATATTTTATTTTCTTCCCATTTGCATGCTAGTTTAGGGATTGCAAACCCTAAGCACTTTGTTTCTATCATTACTTGAGAAAGAATGAAAGGAACTAGCAAGAAGAAATAAAATCAAGAACTTGTGTATTTCATTATGTATAATAGTCAGCACTAGAGATAGGGTGACTACTTGAGAGTCAGAGGTGGATTTTCTAATAGACATGCATTGTGGTTTGAGAGAACTCTAGCATAGCATGGTTGTAGTTCAAAATAATGTAAATCTAGTGTAAGCTTCATCTATCTATGACCCTTGTTGAAGAAGAAGCTAAAAAAGAGTATTCGATGCACATCTAGGTCCCATAGCAGCACACCCCTGAGAGCACTCTACTGTGATATACATTACAACTAAACTAACATCTATTAGACTTTTAGAGCTTGTGAATTTGAAGTAGCTGAACCATTCTTGATGATGAAAATTCCCCCCCCCCTATATTTTTATTTAGATTTTTTAAATACACCAAAATGTGTGAACTAGGCAAATGAGAATGACTCCAAACACTTGTAGGTTAAATCTATAACTCTATTCCCCGTGGATTCGACCCGACTCTGAGTTGGGTAAATTTACATATAACGACTGTGTCATCTCTAAAATGAGAGGTACAATTGAGCATTATAAAAAATGGCATCATTTTCGGGGAATAGAATTTTAGATTTCCTAAATTCTAGTGTTTAGATTCATTCTTGTTGTGCAAACTTTTTACAAGTTACAGTTCTTTGTTGTGCACTTTTTACAGGTTGCAGGCTTAGAATTGAAAGACATTAACCAAGGAAGTGAAGCCTTGTATTGGGGCTATGTTGATGATGATGGGGTCATTTTTTGCCACACTGCAAGTGCTATCTGCCTGCCCACAGGAAGGTAATGCCGCCTTTCAAATTACTAGTACCATGCTGCCTTTGGGCCATTTGGTGGGAGACCCCATGAGGATCCAAACTGTTACTTGAAAAATATCATTGAAGTCTGGCAACCATATACGATTGCCAACATATCTCACGAGTCCATTCAGAACAGACTTTTCCCATTCTCACTTACGAGAGAAGCCACCATATGGTTCGAAGAGTTACCAGAGGGATCTATTTTCTCTTGGAATGAACTAACAGAAGCCTTCTCGGAGAGGTTCTTCCCATCTGCAAAGATGTTACAACTTCATGATGAACTGATGACCTTCCGTCAGCAAGGAGGGGAGGAATTACACGAAATATGGATGAGGTACAAAAAGTTGTTGATCCAGTGCCCTTCTCATGGGTTTTCTAATGAGGTTCTATTGCAAACTTTCTACCGTGCTCTGAATTCCACTAACAAAGCCATTGCCAACAACATAGCAGGAGGTTCGTTCATGGACCAATCATTCTGTGTTGTGCGGGTCTAATTGAAAGAATGACCAAAACCAATCGAGCTTGGTACACTAAAGAAGATAAGGTGGACTTGGGGGGCTCCCTATGCAAAATCTAGTGAGATAAGGCTAAGGGAAGAAGAAAGAGAATAAAGCATGGCCAAATTGATCACACTAGTAGATCTCCTTACCAAGCATGTGATGGGCTCAAGATCAAAGATGTAAAAGCAGTTGCCTCCTAAAATGGACCTAGTCAATATCATAAATAAGGTAGTGAATTGGGTGTTGAGGAAAATGATAATTTTATGGATGCCCAAGCGGGGGGCTCCCGACCCAAACTATGGTATGGGAATCAAGGTTGGAACGTTAACCATGACAGGGGCCAACATAGAGAGAGTGACTACGGAGGTCAATAGAGAGATCGAAATGATCAATGGAAGGATCGAAATGATCAATGGAAGGATCGAAGAAATTCCAAATATGTTCCCCCTAACAACCGGGATCAAGGACCTCAATATGCATCCGTCAGTGACCCCATCAATTCCAAAGCTGAAGAAACGTTGGCAAAGATTTTAAACAGATTTGAGACCACGAACAAGGGTATCAAGGAAATGTAAAAAGTGGTAACATCACACTCCACATCAATCAAAGATCTTGAAAGACAAATAAATCATATTTCTACACCCTTGAACCAAAGGCAGAAAGGGACCCTTCCTAGTGACATGGTTACAAACCCAAAAAATGATAATATGCATTGCATAGCTATCATGACTAGGAGTGGAAAGATTGTTAAAGAAAAGGGAAATATGGTCGAGAAAAACATAAAAGGAAAAAATGAAATGGCGCCCAATGGCACAGAAAACATCAATTCGAGCAAGAGACCCAAAAATATTGCCACTTTAGATATCACTGGGGGACCAAACCCAGAAAGTATTGATAATCCCAATGATGAATGAAAATCCTCCCAAATGGTAAAACCTAGGGTGTCACCTCTATTCCTTCAAAGGCTCAAAAAAGACAGGAGAATGCATAATATGACAAATTCTTAACAATGTTCAAAGGATTATTTATCAACATCCCCTTTATTGATGCGCTTTTAAAAATCCCTAGGTATGCTAAATTTATGAAGGAATTGGTCACCAAGAAGAGAAGCTTAGTTTTTGAAACAGTCGAAGTGTCACACAGCTGTAGTGCTATAATGTCCAGTAGAGGGTGGTAAAAAATGAAGACCTGAGGGCGTTCACTATACCATGTATCATTGGCTTTTATGAGTTCACCAAGGCTTTGTGTGACTTGGGAGCAAGCATCAACTTGATGCCACTGGCAATATTCAAGAAGCTAGGATTGGGAACACCCAAACATACTACCATGAGATTGTTGATGGTTGATCGATCTATAAAGAGACTAGTTGGAATCCTTTGTGATGTATTGGTGAAAGTTTACAAGTTTATTTTCCCAACAGATTTAGTTATTCTTGATTGTGAAGTGGATTTTGAGGTCCCAATCATTCTCGGTCGACCTTTCCTTGCCATCGAAAGAGCATTAGTAGATTTTGAGTGCGGAGAATTAATGCTCAGAGTGAATGATAAAGAGGTAACATTTGATGTGTGCAAGTCAATGAAACAACCTCATGATTATCACGTGATATCAATGGTAGATTGTACTGATGAAGCAGTGCCTCACTCAATAGAGATAAAAAGTGATGGAGAAAGCTTGGCTGTCATGTTGTGCAATTGTGAGAGCACGGGTATTGGAGATTTTGATATGATAGTAGTAGCCCTAATGTGCTCTATAAATCCTAAAAAGTTAGACCTTGACTTGGAAAATAGAGATTCTCCACCATCCAAACCATCTATCCTGGAGCCACCAATGTTGGAAATGAAGCCGTTGCCACTGCATTTGTAGTATGAGTTTATAGGTGAACATGGATCCCTTCAAGTGATAGTTTCTACCAACTTAGCTAGACATCAAGTGGAAGAACTGCTTTTTATTTTGAACAAACATATTTGTGCAATCAGATGGTCTATTGCAAACATAATTTTTATACCACCGGGAATATGCACTTATAAAATTAAACTCAAAGAGGGGTACCCACCCTCCAATGAGCACCAACGACAACTCAACCCGCCGATGCAAGAAGTGGTTAAGAAGGAGATCGTTAAATGGTTATATTCAATGGTTTTTCATCCAATCTCAGATAGCAAATGGGTCATTCCAGTGCAAAGTGTACTAAAAAGGGGGGATCACAATGGTGGCAAATGTCAATGAAGAACTAATTACAATTAGACCTATGACAGGTTGGTAGGTGTCTATGGACTATCAAAAGTTATATAAATGCATAGCAAGGATCATGTTCCTCTCTATTTTATGGATCAAATGCTATATTGTCTAGCAGGGAAAGCATACTATTAATTCCTCGATGGATATTCTGGCTAAAACCAAATCTCTATAACTCTATAAGATCAAGAAAAGACAACATTCACATGTCCATAAGGCACCTATGCTTTTAAAAGAATGCCATTCATTCTTTGCAACGCCTAGCTACATTTCAAAGATGCGGTTGGAAATATTCTCGAATATGGTGAAAGAATCCATCTAAATATTCATGGATGACTTCTAAATAGTAGGGGATTTATTTGAGCAATGGTTGAAACAGTTGGTTGTGGTATTGAAATGATGTGAAGAAACCAACCTTGTGTTGAACTGGGAAAAGTGCCATTTTATGGTGAAAGAGGAAATTTTCTTGGGACATAAAATATGGAAAGAGGGAATTCATATGGACAGAGAAAAGATTGAAGTGATTGAAAAGCTAGAAGCCCCCACATCTGTCAAGGGGGTCCATAGTTTTCTTGAGCATGTAGGTTTTTACCGATGGTTTGTAAAGGACTTCCTAAAAACTGCTCATCCCTTGTGCAAGCTTTGGGAGAAGGATGCTAAGTTCTCCCTAAACGAAGATTTTTTTAAGGCTTTTCAGTTCACAAAACCATCGCCCCATAATCATTACACCCGATTGGTCACAACCCTTTGAGTTGATGTGCGATGCAAGTAGAGTGGCGCTTGGGGCTATTCTGGGACAAAGAAGGAATAGGCTATTTCACCCAGTGTATTATGCAAGAAAAATGTTGAACACGGTATAGAAAAACTATTCGGTTATGGAGCAAGAGCTTTTGGCCATAGTTTATGCATTTAGAAAGTTATGGGCCTATCTTTTGGGCCCCAAGGTCATAGTACACACTGATCATGCCTCCCTTTGCTACCTCATGACAAAAAAAAATACACCAAACAACGATTAATTTGCTAGGTACTTTTGTTGCAAGAATTCAATTTTTTTGTTCGAGATCGCAAGGGATACAAAAATCAAGTGGCAGATCATCTATCGCGACTTGAAGTTGGAGAGAATGTAGAGAAAGAGGCACTAATTGCTAAGGTGTTCCCAGATGAGCACATTATGGAATTACTAGAGGATGTAAGTCTATGGTTTGCTAACTTAACGAACTATCTTGCTTGTGGTGCCTTGCCAGATGGTCTAACCTATCATCAAAGCGAAGGGCTCTTTAATGAGGTAAAAAGCTATTTCTGGGATGATCCATACTTGTTTAAAGCCTATGTAGATGGTGTGATTCGAAGATGCGTGTCAGAAAGTGAAATGACACCCATTCTAGAAGCATGTATCACCGGTTTGGGGGCATCATAATAGAAACGGACTACAGCCAAGTTGCTCCAATGTGTCTATTATTGGCCAAGGTAATGATACCAATAATTTTGTGAAATGATGTGACCAAAGCCAAAGGCAAGGGGCATCTCAAGGAAACATGAAATGCCATTGTCGCTACCGGTGGAAATAGAACTTTTGATTTATGGGTCATTGATTTCATGGGCCCATTTGTGATCTCATACGGCCAAAGATACATTCTAGTGGCAGTGGACTACGTCTGAAAGTGGGTCGAAGTGATTATCGTACAAAATAATGAAAGTAAAAGTGAGACTCACTTCATCAAGTAACATATCTTCACTTATTTCGGGACACCCCGAATGATTATCAGTGTCGGAGGGTCCCATTTTTGTAATCGGCTCATTAATGGGCTGCTCACAAAATATGGAGTCAAACATCAGGTAGCAACCCCATATACCTACAAACAAGTGGCCAAGATGAAGTCTCAAATCAAGAAATCAAAAGCATCCTGGCCAAGACAGTGAACACCAACCTAACTGACTAGGCAACAAAGCTTGATGATTCCCTATAGGTATATAGAACGGAGTTCAAATCTCCAATTGACATGTTTCCCTATCAACTAGTCTTTGGGAAGGCATGTCACCTACTAGTAGAACATGAACACAAAGCCTTGTGGTCATTGAAGAAATTGAACCTCAAATGGGAGGTAGCCGCAAGATTAAGGGTCGACCAGCTCTATGAACTTGATGAGTTCCGTCTGAGAGCCTACGAAAGTGCAAGCCTCTATAAGGATCGCATAAAAATATGAAGTGACGCTAATATTTTGCAGTGGTATTTCAAAGTGGCTGACTTGGTGCTCCTGTTCAACTCAAGATTGAGGCTATTTCTGAGTAAGCTTAAGTCTAAATGGTCGGACCTTTCAAGGTGACCCAAATATCTGCACATGGAGCCATTCAGTTAGCTGGCAAAGATGGAGAAACATTCAAGGTGAATGGACAATAGGTGAAGCATTACTTTGGCTGTGAAGGAAAAGTGAAGAGAATTGCGGTCATCCAAATCATTAAAGCTTAGAGACTCGTAGCCACATCATGCCCCGACATTAACTAAGGTGCTTCTTGGGAGGCAACCTAAGTGTTTTGTTTTTTATACTTTTATTTCGAGGTTACAGTTAAGTTTTGACATACCACCGGTGCATTGGTAGGAGCCATGCTAGAAGAGAAAAGCATGAAAAAAGTTGGTCGGGAAAAAGGCTGCAATTATGCAAATCGCATAATGTATTGTGCAGTCTCATTATATAATATGCGAATTGCACAATCAATAAGAGAATAATGTGTGATTCGAACAATCGATTGTGCGGTTGCACAGTCAATTATATGATTTGCACAATGCTCCAGTAACATAATGCTCAATTGTGCGGCTTCAAGAGCTCAATTGTGCGGTTCAAAATCTAATTGTGCGATCACACAATTGAATGTACGAACTGCATAATCAACCAAAGAGTTGTGTGATTCAAGAGAGTGTGTTGTGCTTCACACAATTGATTGTGCAGTTGCAGAGTCAATTGTGTGGTTCGCACAAAGCTTGCCCAGGTAATTAAAGGTCACCCTATTTAAGCAGACCTGACCTACCTCTACTACCAGCATGTGTAGTTACCCCCATTAACTGCCCTTAGCAGTTACATTTTGTTTAACCTTTCTAACCCTATTTGCACACACATTTACCCCAAACTTTCACTCTCACAATTTGCATCAGAATTTGCATCACATTGTGCATACTTTTCCAACTACAAAGCAAGTCCAATTTTAAACTTCTTCTAAGTAAGTTTTCTTCCCTAGATTATCTTATTTCATAAGTCAAACTCACATAGGCACCCAAGTTTCAATGCCTGCTACACTTGCTCGTTGTTATGCCATATATGGCCTTGTTCCTCATATGTGAGGGAAGGGATGACATCTGAATTAATCCCTTGAAATTTTGATGTACTACCATCCGAAGGAAGCAGTGAGCACTTGGAAATGATGAGAGCATGATAAAAGAAAGAACACAAAAGTCACTGAATCAAACTCAAGATATTTAAATAACTTGGTCATGACTTATTGTCTCACGTGCTACTTAAATGATCTATTGATACTTAAACATTCATGGGCCTGGCTAAATAATCTATTGATACTTTAAGTAAACCCTTTCTTATTAAGCATACCATAACAATTTTTGAGGCTACAACATTAGTTGTGCAGATCCCATATTAAAGCACCATTTTGTGTGATTCGCACACTAAAATGTATGGTCGCACAATCAATTGTGAGATTTTCAGATTAAAATAGTGTATTGTTTGGCTTCAATGTGCAATTCGCATATTTCATTGTGTAATCACACAAATGATTGTGCGATTCGCATATTGAAGCAGTGCATTGTGTGGATTCAATGTGTGATTCAAATATTTCACACAATTGAGTGTGCGATTCATACATTGAAGCAGTGCATTGTACGTATTCAATATTCAATTCACACATCATATTATGCGGTCGCACAATCATTTGTGCAAATCACACATTGAGATGTTAGTGCCCGAACATCCGAAACCACTTGTACCACTCCCCCATGGGGTCGATGTTTGTATAGCCCTGTCTAATATGATTTTATTGGTATAGCACATCCAAGGAGAAACTAGTCTAGAGCTACACAAAGTGATAAAGGAAAAGGTCCAGCAAGCGATGATCAACTAGGTCTCGTGGCATGGAAAAAATATACCGTGATGGTCTTGACAACGAATTCAATGAAGAGCAGTGCTTTGACTTAGAGAGGGTTGGGGGACTTTTCCCTGACATTGAACGTACTGACAAAAGCATAAATGGGATATACTCATTGAGACAAATACTAAATATGTTCCTGAATTGGTTCAAGAATTTTATGAGGCCGATAAGCCCCAATGCATCATCCACAAGACCCCAAAGCATTCTCCTTAGTCAAGTGTGTTATTCAGAGAAGTCGAGGTAGACTGTTCTCACGAGGCCATCAGCAACATCCTATTTGGCAGCGACGGACCAGAGACACCATATTCCAGGAAAAGGTGGCACATGCTAAGGATCAGTACAAGTGGGTCGCCAGTATCGTTTTCGAAGGTGAACCCTTGTAGGAAACATCCAGGGGGGAGTTCTACAAACGAGATATGAAGATCGAGGCTAAGCATTGGCTTAGCTATATTTGCTCAAGACTGAGGTTGAATTCTAATGATAACAAGCCCTCTATCAAAAAATGCATTTTTATTGCTCTAATCATAATAGGTGTGCCCATTAAAGTCAGTGAAATAATAGCAGAGGAAATCAGCATCAGGACTCGCCAACACAAGTCCCAGTACTCTTTTCCAGTGTTGATCTCTATGTTTTCCCACAATTCTTCTTTTCCCCTCATTCATGGACTGGACATAATCAGCACTGTTACCTCTAGGATTTTCCTAGCAGCTAGCCAGGACTTAGAAAATTCAGTCTCCAAGAGGCACCGTACAAGTGCAGATAGCCTCCCTAATCCATAAGAGAACAGTGATTAAGATTCCATTACATGGACCTCGAGCCCAGATGAGAAGCCCGCAGCTGACAGCCATCCATCCCAGTAGCCAGCCATTGCAACCTCTAGTCTAGCCATTGTTCCCTGACCCCAGCCAGTTGTGCTGCTAACCCAATCTCCCCCACCTTGAGGAGGAGATTGTGGAACCACTAATCTTCAACTTTCCTAGTTGATGGCTAGACTGCTTGAAATAATCCAAAAGGTAGTTGACAAAGCAGTACGCCATTGAGAAATCAAGTATCCAAATTATGCACCCATGTAAAAGTGCTGGAACAGAAAGTGTCTGGTATGAAAGAGGACATGGTCACCCTCAAGAAGACTCAGGACTTTAACTTCACCCTTGAATTAGATAACCTAATAGATGAGAATCTTACAGGTACCGCTGAGATTCCAGCCGATGAGGAGGCCGACACAGGTATAGAGGACCCCTATGGTGTTAATCACACCCTAACTAAGGAGCAACAGATTGAACTAGCCAGGAAATGCTTGCTGGTTGATGAGCAAAATAGACAGACAAGAGCCCCTTCAAGCTCCTATACACCACAGCCAGGAGCTCAAACCTTGGGTGATGGTCTATTTTCTAGCCTCTTTGAAACTGCCAACCACCCACCTCTGCAGTATTTGCTACAGGGAGTTCCCACCTCTGCTCTTACTATTTTATTTGCATTAGTGACAATGCTGGAAATATTATTGGGGGAGGGGGGCGGGGTTACTATCTTTGCAATGCTTGCTGGGTGGAACATGGGGT
>JBDJHY010156039.1:0-12739 GCA_039654485.1 Withania somnifera
TATAGCTATATCCTATATATATATATATACAGACACACTAAAAGATATATTAAACATATTAATAATATATATAAAATATACTAGATATGTATAGTATATACTAAAGATATATACTAAATCAAAATATACTAAGGGATATAGACTATATATACTAAAGATCTATAAATCTACTAAAATATATTTTAAATTCTAAATATAGTAATATGTTAAGGATACTATATTAAAGATATATAAACATATTAAGAATATATACAAGTTATACTAGCCATATATATTAAACATATTAAAAATTTATCCTAAAGATATATATTATATAATAAAGGAAGATAACAACATCAGAATAAAAAAGATTCAATGAGACACTTTATTGATAACATTAAAAAAATAATTTAACACTTAATATATTTCTTCATTCATCCTATTTAATTCAACATTAATACTAAGATCTACTCGGCTGTAATGGTCAAAATCAACAAATCCATATCTAGGACTTGCTTCTGTTGAAGGATGTGCTAACAATAGTTCTTCAATTTCTTCTTCTTCTTCTTCCCAATATGGAAGCAATTCTTTATTTCTTAGTTCGATCGGATCCAATCTCCAAGGCATACTAGAACATTCATCGTATTACTTCCCAATGAATGTCGATCTTTTCTAATTTTTTGTCGTCCCTGGTTGAATGTGTTCTCCAATGCAACTGTTAACATTGGAATATTTATGATTTCCCTGCCTAGTGCTGATAAAACTGAAAAACTTGCTTGCTTCACCTGCCACCATTCTAGCGGCTTAAATTTCATGCTAATTTCCTCTGGAGCCTGCAACAAATAAAGACTTAGTTCATCCCGATTTCTCTCCGTGAAATAGCCGGTATTCTACTATAAAATCGGGTATTAGTAAAATCAGGCATAACATGCGCAGTCTTTTGGAAGATGATGATGATGATGACTCTGCAAAACTAGAAGGTTCATCAGATTGGTTGGTGTGACATTATCAACTATAGTGGTATAGTGGTCATACAAATATTTCAAGTGTTGATTTCGTGTCAACCATAGCCTCAAACAAACTAGGTTCTTCGTCATGTTTAATTTCTAAATTTGTACAAATCATTACACAAAATTCAGTCATTGTTGCCTGTTTTAGAAAAAAGATCTAATATAACACCAATTAAGTAAATAGGAGGAATTGGGAAAAAATATTTTTAAAAATTTTCAAACATTGCGTTGAGTAGCATCTTCGAAATTGAGTTTAGTCTTATATTCAAAAATCAATAAAGATATTTCAACTACATAAGACAGTACAGAACAAACAGTGGGATAATATTAAAATGAAAATATGTTAGTAGCATTGTAAAAAGTTTCTAAAAATACCTCTACTTCTTTAATAAGGTTCCAATCTGAATTTTGTAACATATGCTCAGATGATTGGGAAAATTGATTAAAAGTAGCACTAATGAGCTTCTTATATTTGTTGCAAGTTTTTATAAATACATAAGTTGAATCCCACCCAATTTCTATTTCTTCGGCATTAGTCTAAGTTTTAGATTAAACTGTGCACATTTTACTTTAAATTCTGCAAGCCTAACCCTTCTATTATTACCTTGAATAAATCCTACTACGAGTCTTAATTTTTTTAAGTATAGGTTTAAAAAAAAATAAGACCGTCCTTAATAATTAAATTATATATATGACAAGCACACCTAATATAAAAAATATCTTCAAGTAGTGAGAAAGCGATCTTTTGATGTCTCAATAGCGACGGTGTTATTAGATCCATTGTCAAAAGCTACACATTAGATCTTACTTTTCAGATTAATAATTAGCAACTTTAGTAAATGTTTCTTAAATAAATTCTGCATCATGCCTACTATTTTCATCATATAGAAAACCTAAAATTTATTTTTGAATTTTAAAATATCTATATATCCAGTGACAAGTAATTGTTAAATAGTTATTTCTAGTGACAGCACGACCAAGATCGAAAATAGAGAACTCTATATGGAAGATTAAGAAATAAGGTACGTAAATAAAATGCACATTTTCTATGTAATCTAAAAACATCTGACCGACATATACTTCTAGGAATATAGTCAAACATTGGGTTATAAATTCTTTGTATGTATAAAACAAATACATCAAAATAAGCAAAAGTGAAAGGCAAACAACCTACAACTATCATTTTCTCTATTTCTAAACATTTTCATGCTTTTTTATTATAATTTTGAATTAGTTTCCTGATTATTGAATTTAATCTAACATGATCAATCCGCCTGTAATGACCCCCACAGTTATTTATGAGAATTACACGATACTTTGCATTCTAGAGCTTTCCAGTACCAGTCCTAAGTCATTTATGACTTGTTGGGACCAGTAGTCTGGTTCCCTAGTGGCTCGATTGAGATTTATCTCAAATTTTCCTGTTTTAGAACCTAAAACTAAGTACTCATTAACTAAAGTCAACTTTCCTTCAAGACGAGGTCAGAATTAAATTCTGACAATCTCATTAGCTCTGGGATGCTAAACAAAGTCAAGATTGACCTTAAGTTCGTGTTTCAGAGTTTTCATTTGCGATTTGTGTTGATTTATGAAATTTGATTAAGTTTAAGGCCTAATTTGAAGATTGAGTGATATTTTGGTGTTCAGAGTATCAGAACGGAATTCTGACGCTTCCATCAGCTCTGAAATGATGATTTTAGGCTAATGAGATTATTTGTTCGCTTCATGGAATTTCGTTGTATTTTTGAGGTGTTGGTTGGAGATTTATGATTTTAGACCTAATGGTTGACTTGGTTAATATTTCTTGAAACGACCTCAGATCTTGATTTTGACTACAGACTACACCATTGAGTCCGAGATTTTGTTTTGGGTATACTACATAGTTTATTTACGTAAATTAGACTCCGAACGCATTTCAAGTGGTGATTTAGAAAAATTCTGCACTTAGCTATTTGCTGTCAAAACCTGTAACTAGTGCAGAGAAAATTGCTCATCGCGATCTTGGAACCTTTCCACTCGACCGTGATGAATCACAGCTTTCCTCAATGTGATCGCAATCCAGGCATACACGATCGCGATTAACAAATCAATGGCAATATAAATAATTCCTGCACGACTTTTCTGTTCATAATACTGAAAACCTTTTTTGTTTTAACTCCAATTGTGTGCGAAAACCCTTTCTAAACATCAATCCAAGGCTGAGAAGAATTTCAAGTATTGCCTCTTCGATTTCCACGCAATTTGGTAAGTTTCCTCTTTGTTTTATTTCTTGAAAATTCATGTTTCCTCTATTAATGACTCCAAGTAGTGAAGATTACGAATTCATGACATAAATCATATATTATTAAATAATTTATCGTCCCTTGAGTGTATTTTGCTGCGTAACACAATTCATTCATCGAATTTCAACGTTTATTCCCATAAAGATTGCATATTTTGACCGCTTTGTAGTCAAATTTGTCCAGGCTGTTTTGATGGCCTTCCGGCGCTTAAATTATGCTCAATTTTAGAGCCCGAGTTCCTGGCACGTTGGGAACCCCATGGAGATGTTTGTTTTCAGTTTCAACAAGCGGTCCCTGCTGGCCTATTTTAGGCTCGATTTTAGGTCCAGTTCGAAGCTTAGCATAATTTATACCATTAGACTCGTATTGATATGTGAAATACTATTTCACAAGTTTTAGAGCAATTGGAGTTCGTTGATGTCAGTCAAAGTAATATTTGTAAGTTTGTAGCGCTTTATCATCAGACGAAAAGTAGGCTCCGTAGAGCTATCTCTGGGTTTATAACTTTATTAATTATACTAAATAGCATCGGTGGGTTGGGTATCTAGGTTGTTAAAGTAATCTTGGACCGTTGTTTCATTTGTTCCTCATTTGCTACCTATTTCGGCATCCGAATTAATATGGTGTCTGTAACCACTGGGATTTGTCCAGTGATACTTGTGCAGGGCATAGGTGGTTTGTTATTTTATGTATATATATACTTGTTGATATGCTGTGCATGCATTATACAAGAGGTAGGGCCATAAGCTCCGTGTAGAGTGCGTTGAGACTGGGCCAGTATCACTATATGATTATTGAGCCGTGAAGGCTAGACACTGATTTAGTAATGATAATGGATAATGATATAAATTAATAATTTAGAATATTCTAATAATAATATTAGTTTAAAGACCTTTTAACTGTTTTAGACTTGGCTGTATACCGAGCACCCGGTACTACTATTTCTTCTTATTTTAGTGCAGGATTTACACCCTGGCACCGAAATATATTATCTTAACTAATAAAACTGTTGGGACTTGAGACCGACTCCGTTCGACAGTGAATACATTCGCTGGAAGTTGAGTCTATCATTGTACAACAGTGAGTACAACTTAGCAATACTACCACACATACTGGTTTGGCGAATTATTAATACAGTTCCCTTGAAGACTTTGGTGATACATGAAATTGAGGCATGAAAGCCATAACCTGCCGACATTACTACTTTTGAGGCGTGGGACGCCATGGCTTGTCGATTTTACGACTTACTGGGACTATTGACATATATAAGGCTTTAAACGCCATATTTGATATCTTTGAGGCTTAAGATTTGGGACGCTTCACTGTGTATGCTGCATTCCTTATCAGGGGCTTCACAGTGTTTATATGTTTATTAAATTACTGTTATTACTGCTTCGTTAAAGTTACTGATTATTAGATAGTTCTGATTACGTGGGTTATGCGTTCTATCATCTTATCAATCTTTCCTGTCTTACTTGAAGTTACCAGTATGCCGTTCGTACTCTCTTCTTATCTTCTACATGACTCCTGATTATTTACTATTATTATTCACATACATTGCCGCAAGGATTTTCGGTACGTCTTTCTTTATTGCCTGAAATCCTGTTATGTAATTAGCTAGCGATGACATGTTCTACTTGTTACTTGATTCCTATCTGATTAGCTAGTTTCCATGATATATTGTTTGCTTCTGTAATCCTATTTATTGTCTTCCGTTATTTATTATTTTTATTATTGTTATGTGCCTAGTAGGCCCTAGAGATCTACTGGTATGGATTGCTTTAGCAACTTGTACTCATACTACACTTGCCTATGTGCAGAACTGAGTACAGGTGTCCGATCGTGATTCGCAGACCATTGTTCATGCTGATCCTTTTGCTTTCGAAGATTTAGGGTAAGCTTGACATCTAGTTTTTATCCTGCTTTTTTTAAATATTAAGTTGATCTCCTTATGTTTTTGGAGATACTTTGATACTAGATTTTTATTTCATATTTTGTATTTAGAGGTTTTAATTATACTGACTTTCGAGTTTTGGGTATTGTAGTCTCATTGTAATTTCGACGTTGAGTATTTCTTTTCTAGTTATATTCTGTTTATTATACTTGTAATTTCTGCTTTTGTTATAGTAGTTCTTCTCTCCCTCTTCGGAAAATATGGTTGTTTCTCCTACCTGTGGTGTAGTAGGTGCCATCATGATTCGAGAAATGAGGTCGTGATACCGCCTTCCTTAACACCAGTTACTTTGACCCATTCTACTTTATGTTTAGTTCTACAATGTATAGTCAAGGTACTCATTACCACTGCATTACCCCCGCTTATGCAAAAATACTTGGCTATATGTAACACATTTAACGATTTCAATTTCTATTATATATTCAAAAAAATTTCATACAACACTAATTTTTCTAGAAGATGTAAAAGATTTAGCAACAAAATTAATAGATTGAGGGGACTGGGCGTTGAGATTCTGATTACTATTATTATTATCATCATCATCATCGTTATCATCATTATATAATTAAACTTGTCAAGATTAATATTAGCATCCTCTTCTAACTCATTATCTTCTTCTATTTCGTGCATACCCATACCCCCACCATATTCAAATTCCTGTTAAGGTTCACTGTACTAGGAGGAGCGACAAACATACGATTATAATTTCTAGTACTACCGGAATCTCTAATAAAAGTAAAATCCATTTTTTGTTACTTAGACTACTTCCGGGACACAAATTTTTAACACTTTTACCTATTTCCCCTAGTCTATCCATATTAAAAATTAATAGTAAAATTTAAAAGTACAAAAATATATAATTACAAATAATAAATAAATTAGAAAACTCAAAAATTTTAAAAAGTAAGAGATGAAACGATTATACCAAATTGCCGAAGTAATTGATCAATTGAACACTTGAAAGTTGAAGACTTTATTGATCACTTGATGTTGCTAATATTGCTAAATAATAAAGTAAGAAATTGATTGAGAACAATTAGAACACTTTTTAAGAGAAATATAGAGAGAGATTGATAGAGATTAAGAGAATTTTTGTGAGAATTAAAAAAATTAAAGTGGTATTTATAGAAAAAAGTTTGGAATAATTTTTTTTAAATATAAAGTTTGGCCGTTTTGGACCATTGATAACGGTCCAATTTTGTCCCAAACGGTCAATTTTTTTTAGGACCTAACTGTTTAATATAATTATTTTAATTCCACGCCGGTTCGAGTTGAGTGGACAGATCTAAAATCGGTGGCTTGGACTAGACCGGACGGACTGATCACTGTTCCGATTCGGCTAGTTTCTATTGAGACAATTCGGTCCGAAGCATTTTGGGCCAGTCTCACCGGACGGCCCGACCCATTTGACACATCAGGTAAGAGTTTAAAGCTTAAATGATCAATCAATTTTGGGTAATTAGTACAAGATATTATAAATCGTACAAGATATTATTAATTTTTGTTTTTATTTTTATATTTGAAGAAATATTTTAATTTTTAATTTTAAATATTTTAATTAAATAAACATGAAAAAATAAGAAAAAGATTCTGACCTTAAATTTGAGCCTACCTGCAAGTGACAAATAGTTATCTTCCTTATTTAAGTCTAGTACATCATCAATGATGAAACAACGTGGTTTCTTTAGTAATGATTCGTTGAACAAAACACAAGGAAAAACAAGCGGAAGATTTTTTACTTTTGCACAAACCACCAACTCTTTTTTTTTTTTTTTTTGTTAAAAATAAATTAATCAAAGTCATAAAAAGATAGTTCCAATTTGCATGTAACCTTATATAAAAAATGAGATTAGTATTACACTCTGCTTTTAAAAATTCTGATTTATTTTGACTTCATATAAAATTTAAGAAAATAAAACAAAATTTAATTTAATTATGACGGTAAATTAAAATTATTTTTTAAAATAAAAAATAATATTTTGAAAAAAAAAAAAAGTTTCGTAACTTTACTATCTTTATTTTTTCTATATCAATCCTTTAATAAAACATTCAAATCAATAAGAAAAGGAGGCCTTGAGTTGATATTTCTTTTATAGAAAAATCTGCATCGCATGTGCTGCTTCTTTTTAGTTTTTAGCTGAACTGGACTTCCATTCCCGTTTCTTCACATTTAATATATGTTAAGTGGATGCCCAAGAGAAAAATCAACATCCCAAGTGGTTCCACATGAAGTGCAGCTACTATATAAGTCACCATTTCAAAAGGCAAAATCCATCCAGTCTAGTTTTACCTTTTTTAATTTCTTGTACCTTTTAGATATGGAGTTTCAACACTTTGTTTCATTTTCACTATTTATCTTCTTTCTGTTTCAAATAATCCAAAATTGGAGGATGAAGTCGAAAACCCTCAAGAAAAATCTGCCTCCAGGTCCGTGGAGGTTACCTATTATTGGAAGTGTACATCACTTGACAAGTGGAGTACCACATCGAGTTCTCCAAAATTTGTCAGAAAAATATGGTCCTATTATGTACTTACAACTCGGAGAAGTTTCCACAGTAGTTGTTTCCTCCCCACACATGGCCAAAAAAATTCTAAAAACTCATGACCTCGCTTTTGCATCTAGGCCAGTAACTATGTTGGGAAAAATTATTTGTTATAATTCTACGGACATTGCCTTTGCCCCATATGGGGATTACTGGAGACAAATGCGTAAGTTAAGCGTCTTGGAGCTACTTAGTGCCAAGATGGTCAAGTCCTTTAGCCCTATTCGACAAGATGAACTCTCAAATCTCCTATCATCCATCGAATCAATGGTAGGTTCTCCAATCAATTTATCAGAAAAACTTTTCTGGTTTATGAATGCCGCGACATGTAGGTCAACATTTGGAAAACTATGTAAAGATCAAAATGAGTTGATAACGTTGCTTCATCGAGCACAATCATTATCTGGTGGTTTTGAGCTTGCTGATTTATTCCCTTCGAAAACATTTCTACATGGGATTAGTGGGATGGAATCTAAACTAATGAAAGCTCGTAATAAGGTAGACACTGTCTTGGACAATATTATTAATGTGCATAGAGAAAATCGAGCAAATGGAAAAAATTGTAATGGTGAGTTTGGAGCTGAAGATTTGATCGATGTTTTTTTAAGAGTCATGGAGAGTGGTGAATTTCAATTTCCTCTAACAATTGACAATATGAAAGCAGTTATCCTTGTAAGTATATCTCTTTTATTTTTTGCTATAATTATTAGTGTATCCTCTTATAGCTTATGGTCTTTTTATAAAACGTAAGTGTTACTATGTCATTTCCAAACTTTAGGTAAAAATTGTATGTTCTTTTTTTGGAAAGAAGACATATTTTACTTATGTTATAAGACACATGTATAGTTACTTACACGAGTTTGACTCGATGGGTTTGTGACATATGGTTATCCTACATGGTGTAGGACATGTTTGTAGCAGGATCAGACACAGCATCTTCGACTGCTATTTGGGCATTGTCAGAAATGATGAAGAGTCCGAGGGTGATGGCTAAAGCACAAGTTGAAGTGAGAGAAGTCTTTAAGGGAAAGGAAATGTGCAATGATGAAACTGATCTTGAAAAGCTTAGTTACCTAAAGTTAGTGATCAAAGAGACACTCAGGTTACACCCTCCAACTCCTTTGTTGGTCCCGCGAGAATGTAGGGAGGAAACCATAATAGATGGATTCACTATACCGTTGAAAAGCAAAGTCTTGGTTAATGTATGGGCGATTGGAAGAGATCCAGAAAGTTGGGAAAATCCTGAATGTTTTATACCAGAAAGATTTGAAAACAGTTCTATTGAGTTTACTGGAAACCACTTCCAATTTCTTCCGTTTGGTGCAGGAAGACGAATGTGTCCAGGAATGCTATTTGGTATGACTCTTGTTACTCTGCCTTTAGCCCATTTGCTTTACAAGTTTGATTGGAAACTTTCCCAAGGAATTAATGCAAGGGATTTGGACATGACTGAGTCTAATGGAATAACTGCTAGAAGAGAGAGTGATCTCTACTTGATCGCTATGCCTAACTCGTTTTAGTAACTGAGTTCACAATAAAATATTTTAGTATAGCTTTAATAATGTTGCTTGCTTCACTTATTTTAGTGTGCACAAGTGTTGAATAATTAATGGTTCATATATTTGAATAATTAATGGTTCATATATTTTCCTTACCTTTTGTTTTTTCATCTAGTCTTGTTATGCCATGAATAATGGATCAAATAAATGATTCGATTTTTTTGGATTAAATAAACGAAACATTGATCCATGGACAGATAAGTCAAACGTCGTGGTCATGCCTTAGTTCTCATAATTATGAGCCCACTCAAATTAAAATTAAATTAATTTATTTTCTTTAATTGATTGAATTGCTGCAATCTTCACATTTCGTGTTGAGATCCCTACTCTCCTAGTAATCCCTCTTGGCAGCTACACTTGGTTAAGCGTCTGAAAGGGGTTTTAAATGATCTTTATGTGTATATATTATATATTAAACTCTTTTGATTTTTTTTTTTCGTGTTTATTTTTAAATTAATTTATTAAAATTCTGCTTTCACAATTGAAAAAAAGTCACGTATAATTTAAAAAACAATCCACCAAAATGCACACATTTGAACAATAATTAATGTCAATAACCACAACCCATACGATAAATAATTTTTGAATAATGTAAAAGACATGCTAGATTTATTTCACATTGACTTCTAGCATAATTTTGAGTAAAGTTTGGTGTATACAATTAGTCGTTGCTAACAAGTTTTACTTGTCGCACTTCTTTTATCAAAAGGCGGAAGTTAAAGAAAAAGAAATTAAATTGAGGTCTCAAATAAGTGAGTTGCACTTAATTTGAGAGATTAAATTGATTTGGATTTGAAAAAAAATTACACTTTCTAGAACCTGGTACATTGCAAAAGACGAATTAAGTTTTCATATTTTAATAAAAATATGACCTAATAAAAGATAGTTTTCATTAGGTAATCCAAATAAATTCTTAACAGAGATATAACCTTTGATGAATCCTCTATTTTACATCCTAGAAAAGAATTTTCTAATTCTTGCAACAAGAACAAAGAGCAGGATATGTATGAACAAGCAGAGGTTGAGCTTGACATTTCTTTTGAGCCAAACTCATTTATGGAATAAAATACAGTTGAACTTTCATAAGCTAAATCTTCAAAAGTTGAGCCTGAGTTTGTGACTTCTGAAGTTGAACCAAATGAGTATTTCATTGTCAAGACACAAGTCAAGAAGACAAATTCAAAAACCAGGAAAATATGGAGATTATGTTGCATTTGAAATAGAAATTGTCCCTAATCCATCACTACATTTGCATTTCAGCATACATATACAAATATAATTTGTATAACTTCACCACTACATTGTATTTCAGCATGTATATACAAATTCAATTTGTATTATACGACGTCGGCATACACATATAAATGCAATTTGTATTTGTATGACGAGAGAAATTTATATATGTATATCAGCATTAATAATATTAATGGATAGAGTGGTGATGAATATTACCTTACACAAGAATCCTGTTTAATAATATCAAGACTTCTATGTTTTGATGATTAAAACATATTCAAATCTATTAAGAGCTTAAATCTTATTGAAAATAAATATAATTAATGACATGTGATGTGAACCATTTAAATTTATACCTCCATTAAGTGCAAACAAATAAGGCCGTACAATTCTATCCTCATTACATAATGACACATAGGCTTGTTTCATATAAAGGATAACTGATCTCAGGATTAAATTTAGAATAAATTTTTCTTATGTTTGGTTGAAACAAAATACATGAGATAGTTCATCTAAAAATTAATTTTGACAAATAATAATGTTATTTATATCACCTTAAAAGTAAAATAACAAATCTAAAAATAATTAATTCCAAAATAATTAATCTTCTAAAAACTTATTTTCTAATCAAACGAACTAATAATGTTATCCTTTGGTACATCATCAATGATGAAACAAACTTGCATACATTTCAAATGGCAGATATTTTTCTTTGGAAAATTGTTGACACCGAGTTCAATAACATGAACAATCGATTCGAAATAACCAAAAAATAAAAAAGAAAATAGATGGTGTCTTATTGAATTTTTCTGCCAGTGAATGACGATTGATAATCAAAATTAACAACAATTTTAAAATTTAAGTAGAAAGTAAATATAGTGATATGTATATTCATGTGAATTCAAATGTCTATAATATTGACAATACACTTATGCCAAAAGTTTAGCATGGTGTGACATATATGATCTCTAGATTACTAATTATACTTGAATAAAAATTCAATTAACTATAAAATAAATAGTCTTACATTTGTATCCTCACAGTACAACAATAAGGATGCACTTTAATAAATTTGTTAAATATTTTTATTGGTATTAGTTAATTGCTATTAAAGTTAATATTGCTATAAATTTTAAAAATATTTATAAAAAATTAAGTATAATTATTATTAATAAATATTTCTAATTAAAATCATAATTTTAGTAATAATTAAACTATTATTAATTAATTATCGTTAATTATCATTTATGATGTAGCGTCGTATCCTAATGGCACCTAGTGTTTTCCTTGGTACTCACGTCACAAACAAAATGGCAAGCATTTCAAATAGGACGGTGTGTCTTATTGAATTTTTTAGCCAGTGAATGACGAGTAACAATCAAGATTAACAATAATTTTGAAATCAATACAGATTGTGGTACAGTGATAAATTTTGAGTCCTATAACAAGCAATGTAAATTAATTAGGTTAGCTTTGTTGCGAGAACTTACAAGTTGGATGAATAATACTAATAATAAAAAATAATAATTTTAAAAATTTAAGTAGAAAGTAATATACTTACATCTATTGTATATAGCTTTACCTTGCTGTTAAATAATTATCTCTAAATATTCTTTTGGGAGTAGTGCCTAGACACTCTGAATCCTTTCGAATGGCTTGCTCCGGACCTCCATGCGGGTAAAAGTATGCCTGTCAATGGGCCGTTTTGGTCCAAAATAAAAGGGGACTGGACCCGTCACGGTCTGGTCAGATTTTCAAAATTTCGAGCCCGATATATATATATATATATGCATACTAAGGATATATATTAAGTAAACTAAATCAACCACTCAACCATTTCTCCGAAAGACTATACTACATATGTATATTCTCATTCTCTCTCTCTCTCTCTCTCTCTCTCTCTCTATCTATCTATCTATTTATCTATCTATCTATATATATATATATATATACATACATACATACAAGAGTTATATACATACTAAGGATATATACAATAAATAGAAAATATATTACATATATATACTATATATTAAAGATGTATTTATTATATAGAAAAGATATATACATACTAAGAATATATACTATATATACTAAATATACTAAAGATATATTAAACATATTAAGAATATATACTAACGATATAAACAAAATATACTATAGTTATATCCTATAT
>JBDJHY010156064.1:0-12738 GCA_039654485.1 Withania somnifera
AGAACCCATGTGTACATTCTACTGTGATGAACTGGCCCTTCTGTAAGGCTGTGTAGGAGCTGGAGATGACACCTGTAGTGATGCCTACACTGGCCTATTGTGGCTGATAAAACTAACTGCGGCCCTCAGAACGGGACCCATTATAACCTCCCTAATGTTGTTGCCTCTTCTCATTGCGCTGACACGACTTGATAGAGGGTTTCCACAGAGTTAACATGATCAAATATGGCCTGGAATGGATGATCATCAGAAACCAATAAGGCCACCACCTCGTAGATACTATCCCTCAATCCATTTGCAAGCCTTCAGACTCTCTTCGCCTCTTTAGGCATGAACTCCATCCCGTAAACAGATAGCTGATGGAATTTAGCCTCGTACTCTACCACAGACATAGCTCCCTACTCTAACTTCCAGAACTCCAACCTCAGGAGCTCTTTCTCAGCCCTAGAAACAAACTTCCTCATAAACACCTTATAGAACTCAGCCCAAGTTGGCTGCGATAAACCTGTTGGTCTGCAGACTAAGAATGCCCACCACCATTGCTTTGCCACACCACGCATCTGATAGGTGGTGAAAGCTACTCCTTGGGTCTGCAATACTCCCATATTAGTCAACCTCTCTTCGCATTGAACCATAAACTCATGAGCATCCTCCCCCGATGCTCTAGTGAATCTGGGGGGATCCAATCTCAAAAACTGAGTTAGGAGCTTCTGCTCCGTGTCTGACATAGCTAAATTCTGCTTCACAGCAGGTGCAACAGTAGGTATTGGCGAAACCTGGGTAGGTGTAGAATTAAATATCGGTACAACTAGTGGCACTGTCTTTAATGTAGGCTGTGCTACCGAGACTGCTGGTTGTGTCCCATTTATAAGAGAGTCTCCCAAGGCACTTAGTAACTTCCATAGCATACTGCAAATATTAGTATACAGTGCGGTAGTAGGTGTAGGAATAGGTGCTGCTGTTTGTACCACAACTGCTGCCGTAATAGATGCTGCAAGAATTTATGGAACTTCTATAGTAACAACTAGAGTAGGCACTCTGATTGGTGCCTCAGTTGTCTTGTTAGATGCGGTAGATCATGTGTGCGACATCTATGAAAGAGTGAGAACCATGAATGAGAATTTCAAGAAGCACCTAAGGATATATGCACAATACAAAATTCAAAAGAAAGATTTAGGTTTTCCTAAATGTCACTATAGCCTCCTGAAGATGAGCAACGGATGTCTCCATGCTGATCTACTGTACGTTACTAGACATTCGTTTTGTACACTGACATCGATGAACCTAGGCTATGATACCAAATTGTCACGACCTGATTTCACAGATCATAATGGCACCTACTATACCCCCAGTAGGAGAAACAAACCCCGTACTCCGAAGATGAAGTGGGGGACTACTACTTTAAATGTGGAAGACTATAAAAAGTCATAAGGAAATAATAGTTTTACGGAATTCTTTAAGAATGAAATAACCACCCAAAATCCGGTATCAGTGTCAAATGAACCACTAAGTATTGAATGATAAAACTGAAGTAAAAGTAGTATCAAGATGTCTCCGAAATATAATGGAGATCAATAAAATATAAGTCCAAAGAGAAGTAGGAACAAGCTGGATGCAAGCACACCCTGAATCTCCGATGTGAATGAAATCTGAAATGAACAGCTAGCTGTAATCACGAACGGGAACCTGTACTCGGATCTGCACATGTGTAAGTGTAGTATGAGTACCATTCGCTAAAGAAACCAGTACCCAATAGTCCTCGAGGGCCCACTGAGCACATAATAATAATAAAAATAGTAAATAACAGAGTACAAAAAAAGGGTCATAGAAGCAAATCGTATAATACAGGAAAACTAGCAACTCAAGTACTAAACAAGTGTCACATAGACCGAGAGTGCTATCTAATAACATAACAGGATCACAGGCAATGGAAGAGAATGTACCCGGTATTCTTGCACAATATATGTTAAAATATACACAATAAATAGGAGTCAAAGAAGATAAGCATAAAACATGGTCAGTATAAGAGAAACCTCAAGTGAAAGGATAATTGAACGAATAAAAGTATAAATCACTAATCCCGCATAACATGAAACAACAAGTTACTAATAAGGACAACTATGAAATGATATGAATAATAAAGTAAAATAATTAAATGCTGACAAGTCCCCTATAAGGAAGCACAACTTACACCACAAACATACTTACCCATAGATCCCCCATCCGGTCTATAAACACACTGAAGAAAATAAGTTCAAAAAGGTAACAAACACATGATCGTCATCAGAACCTCACATCCCACTTTCAGAACCACAATGAATCACAATTGGCACCTTGTGCCCCACAATAGTGTTATCTCGCTTGGCATCTAGTTTCTCATATCAGTGTTATCTCGCCGGCACATAGTACCTCATATCAGTGTTATCTCGCCGGCATATAGTGCCTCGTATCAGTGTTATCCTGCTAGCATATAATGCCTTATATCAGTATTATCCCGCCATCACATAGTTCCTCATATTGGTCATATCATATCAGTGATATTTCGCTAGCCGTACTCGGCAAGTCAAGGCATTCAACGCCCATGCATATAGTAGCATCACCCATGGTCCTCCATAATCAATATCATAATGTTTCCACAACTGCTAGTACCATGTGTGTCAAAAAGAGGTATTTACTCCCGTATGATAATGGTCTAAAGTCCTAACACTGTACTCACTGTCGAATGGAGTCGGTCTCAAGTCCTAACATTTGTTAGTAAAAATATATATGTATTTTCCCCATGCCAGGAGGTGAAGCCTGGACTAAAACAAGTAAAAATAGTGTTATCGGGTGCTCGATACAGTGTCAAGACTAAACCAGTTAAAGACAATTACTTATATTATTATGTTTATTATAGTGTTCTTATTTATTTCCTTATACCTCTATAAAACTTTATCATCAAATCACCTGCTAGCCATCGTGGCTCATAAATCAAGTGGTGATACTACCCAGCCCCAATGCACTCTCATATGAGCCTTAGGCTCGGTCTCTTCATGCCATGAATGCATGTCATATCAAAAACACATATCTATCAACATAATAATGAATTACCCACTATTTATGCCTTGCATAGGTATCTCTAATCAAATGCTATGTCCCAAGCCCCATATCGCTCGGGTGCCAAAATATCAATATCAACATGAACGGACGGAAGAACGATACAGGGTTACTACACAACCTAGCTAACCAACCCAATGATGCTATTTAATACAGTTATTAAAGCTATAAGCCCAGAGATGGCCCCACAGAGCCTACTTGTCATCCGACGATAAAGAGTTGTAAATATACGAATCGTACTCTGACTGACATTAAATGATCTCCAAATAATTTAAAACTTGCATCAATGAATTTATATGTTAATACGAGTCTAACGATGTATTTTATGCCAAGTTCCGGACTGGACCCAAAATCGAGCCTAAAATGGGTTTGCAAGTCAAAACCACAAACAAATTTCACCATGGGGTTCCCAACGCTACCAGGAACCTATGCTCCAAATTTGAGCACAATGTGAACGTGGGAAGGGCTCCAAATCAGCCTAGACAAATTTGACCCTAAAGGGGTCAAAGATTCAATCTTTACGAATATAACATTGAAATTATGATGAATTAATGATCTTATGAGCAATGTATATTCAATTTACGAAGAATTATATGAAAACCAAAGAGTTATGGGATGATTTCTTCAACCTCAACTATTGGTTCCATTAATGGTGGAAAACTAAGAAAATTAAGGAAGAAAAAGAGAAGAAATTTACCCAAATTCGTGCAGAAATCGATGGAATGCGTTGAGAAGATTTTCCTTGGACTTGGAATGGTGTTTGGGAAGAGTTTTTCGCCCCAGAACTAAAGGAATTGTGTTTTTGGTTTAAAAAATGTAAAGGGTTACGACTATAAGTTTTACATACTGCCAAGTATATTTCCTTCATCGCGATCGCGTAGAGTACTGGAAATGTACATTGCAATTACATGAGTGAGGCCCACGATCGCGTAGAGTAATTTCAATTGGTCAATGCGATCACATGACCTAGGCTCGCGATTGTGAAGAGGACCATGACTTGCACCAGTTGTAAGTCAAATCTGCATATTTTAGGTTTTTCGTTCGGGGGTTCGGGGATCAAACAGAGTCCAATTTTGACAATCCAAATATACAAACAACATAGAAATGACATTTTGGACTCAACAGAATCAACAAAACTAAAATCCATGGTCCTTTACACAAAATAACCCCTCAAACCAAAAGGAACCAAAAGTGCATTTTTCCACCAACACCTCAAAAATGCAACGACAAGTCCAAAAATTATGTCAATACCTCTCCTAGCCTAAAATCAATATTCCAGAGATGCTAGAAGCATCAGAATTCCAATCTAACACTCAAACATCGAATTACCTCTTAAGCTCCTCTTTAGACTTTAAACTTAACTAAAATCCACAATTTCACATAACTTGCAAACGAAACCTCTAAGACAAAAACTTAAGATCAATCTTGACTTTGTTTGGTATTCCGGAGCTAACAGAACTATCAGAATTAAATTTTGAGATCATATTGAAGAAAAGTTAACTTTGGTCGATGAGTACTTACTTTTAGGCTCTAAATAGAGAATTTGAGATATTTCTCGACAGATTCGCCAGGGATCCGAACTGTCGGTTCCAATAAGTCAGAAATGACTGGGGGTAACTAACGAAATGCTCTACAATGAAAAACGTTGTGTATTTATCATAAATTACCATGAGGGTGATTACATAGATGGAACATAAAGCCACAACATAGACTCATGGAATACTAGGTGGAAGCCATAAAAGGATGGACACAATGCTAACTCATATTCCCCATCACCAGATGCTGAAATATCTTACACGAACCAATGTACCTAGGCTAAGCATAACCTTTTTCCTGAACCACATCACACCTTTCATAGAAGACACCCAAATAAATACCCTATATCTAACCATAAACCTAGTATTACTCTTTTTACAACAATGATTGATTATGAAAAAAACACTCATTATATCAATGCTAAGCCTATGAAAGAGCCTAGCCAGACATTGTTGATTCTGTTAGGATCAAGAAACACACACACAACTAAGTCTGGTAGGATCTCAGCATACACACGACCTTTTTAGTCTAATAGGAGTTCAACGACACTGATACTACTAAGTAAATTAACTCAGATCGATCTTAAAGAATCTTGAATCTGTTAGTATCCTAGTAATCATAACACTTTGATTCTATGCCTCATTCAAGTTTTTCTTTTCTTTCTTTTTTGACCATACTAGTATACACTATGTGATACAATGCTTATGAAAAGTAAAGAGAAGAAACAAAGACAATTTGAGGAATTATAGAGTATACTTTACTCTTTAAGATTAGTCCCTTATATAGATATGGAAACTAATCGTTACAAACCAATAGTATTTATTATTCAAAAGATCTTAAGAGGGTGGACTCATTTATAAGAATAAGTGAGCTTCACATATGGATGACTCTTGCCATTTGATCTTTTGATAATGGCCAATGTTCTTGATTGCTTTTGTTTTTGGTTACTTGTGCTTTAATGATAAACATCTTTTAATTCTGGTACTAATTTTCACTCTTTAAGAATCAATATCTTCAATTCAATAATATCATCTCTCAATGTAGCCATATCATCTTCCATAATTTAATGAGGTACCAACATCTTCTAATACAAATTTTATTTCCATCATTTTATTAAGGAGTATGAACTATTTGTTTATTTTTATAATGCAGTATTGTTGTTATTCATTGAAATTAACATCAACAATGTCCCCCCTTTTTATGGATGAAAATATTAGTGCCTTCTTCTATGCTCCTGTTGTATCTAGGATTATTTTTGTAAGTGCTCCCCCTACATTAGTGCTTTCTTATAGAGAACTTCTAAGATATACACAAATAAAAATAGATAGATTCAGGCATATTATATTTCTCCCCCTTCGGCATCAATAAAAAAATCATAAGGACTTAGATACAATAAACTTTAATATTTTATAGTTCAACAAAATTTACCTTAAAACTTCTAGGGAGAACATTATAAAGTTCAACAAAATGCACTTTAATCTACTATCCCCTAATAACATCTTGAATGAAATTCACTTGTTCTTTTACATATGAAAAGTCATTCTTTAACAACTTTATCCCCTCCTGAAGATTGGTTAACTTGGTTTGAAGACTGATAAAATTGTTTAGGAGATCACATGAGTTTGAAGAAGGTTTGGGAATAATATTCTCTTTTGAAACCCTTTTTTCCTCTACACAGGCATATCCCAAACTGTTCAGAGATCTTGAGTTATAGAAGAGTATAAAAATAGTTTTGGGAACATTCATGATATCCAAATTTTGATAGTTAAGTATGTGAGATATGATCAATACATAAGGAAGCTATGAACGATAATTGAGAGAAAAGGTTATTGTACTGACAATTAAGGATGAGAAATTGAATGGCCTTTTAGTAATAAGATAGCAGGTCACAAAAATATCCAGGGTGGAAAGTTTTGAAAAGGATTTTTCCCTTGACAGGAAAGTGGTTGTAACAATATTGGAAACAACATGATGTTCAAAGAACATGTCATAACCATATGAGGAGTCACCTAAAAACAAGAGCCTTTTAGCCTGATCAAGATTGAAATCTAGATTTGATGGTCATTCATCTTTGTAAAGGATTAAAGACCAGAGAAATTTTTTTTGAAGATTCTATCAGCAATAGGATCATTAATAATGATTCATTTTCCATATATCATTGTTTCAAAGATATATTCCCCTAGTGTACGAAGATTAGCATAGAAGATTTTAACGAAGGGCTCGTAAGTATAGAGTAGAAAAGTATCAAAGAGGTTTTCCCATCCTTGAGAATTAAAGTACTCCTGAATATTACATTTTATAGTGGAAAGTGAATCTTGGTTTACTATCCTACCATGGAGAATAGGCTTGTTTTGAAGATGTTTGAAAAGATCTCCATGAAATGGATTATAGAAGATTTTGAGAAAAAAGATCAATTTTATGGAGCATAGTATTGTTTTTTGGAGAACTTCTTGAAGAGTCTAATTCATAGGAGTAGGAACTAGATGATTTTTGAGAAATGAAAGTCAAAAGTAAATAGTCATCATAAATACCCAATAAACCATCGCCTAGAAAAGATAGAGATTAGGATAGTACGTTGTTAGCCTATGTATTCATTGCAAGGATTTTGATGATTTAAGGCTTTATAGGGAATAAAAAAAGAAGAGTTCATTCATTAAATTAGGCATTTTAACACTCAAAAATCCAATTTAAGATGATAAAAAAAATATGAAACACACAACAGTCATCATGGACCATCTACTAAACTATCAATTCATAGCATCCTTAGTGAATTTTATTTTATTCTAGCATAGACATAGTTGAATACTTAATCCTGTCAATAGACTCTTAGAAAAATGGATCTTAAGTATAATGAAAAAATTTTAATGGACAGTTATCAAGGATTTAAATACATACCAGAGCAAATTTACTTATGTTCTATCAGGATAATATTGAAGATTGTTTCTTTATTATAGAAGATTCTCAATCTTGTAATTATTTTTCTTGTAGATATAATCCTGAAATTTTACAATCAAAATATCTTCGATACCCAAGTACTTTTGGTTCCTTCTTGGTTTGAGAAAGTACCTATGTCTATGGGTTTCCATATCAAATTTTTAAGCAACAAATTTTAAAGTTGACAAGTCTATGATCTTGTTGTGAATATTTGTATATATAATTATTATTATTAGACATAAATCTATTGATTCTTTTTTATATTTTTTTCTTCAAGAAATTTTGAAAGAAACTTTAAAATATTTGTTAATCCATTCAATGCTAGATAAGTGATAGTGTCTAGGAATGAATACCTCATTGTTTTTATGCATGGATATAAAGTAAAAATTCGGTGAGTCATTCTCCTTTTCTTTAGAACAGTCCTCATCGCCCCAGATACTGAAGACCTTGTTCCTTGGGAGTCTTTTGGAGGATCCTTTTTTGATTTTTGACAGTTTGCAGTAAAATATCCTAGCTTCCCGCATTCAGAACATCTGTCGTCATTTCTTGACTGCTCATGATCATCTTTGTCTTTGGACTGACATTGGTTGTTTTTTCTACTAATTCTAACATATTTTAATTTGTTTTTTAGAGATCTTGTAATAATATACATGTATTATTATTCTTGTATTCATCATTATCATTAATTTCTTTGAAAGCAACAGTCTTTTAATTACTCTCGTCTTGATTCTTTTTGTTAAGATATACTTTTTTGAAAACAATCAATTCATATCTTAGTTTGTCATATATAATCTTATTTGTATTTATACTCTCAATAGAAATAACCTTAGAATTCTCTTTTAAGGAAGACTTCTCAGAATTCTAGAAATCTAATCAGTTATAGGATATGTTTTTTCTAAAGCTTTGAGTTCTTTAATGATATTGTTGAATCTAGAAAAAATCTCTTAGATAGTCTCTCTATCCTTCATTTGGAAAAATTCATAATCATGAGCTAGAATGCTCATGATTGTTTTCTTGAACTTGTTAGTGCCTTCATAAGTGACTTCAAACTTGCTCCACATTTCTGTTGCAGATTCAGAGTTAGAAATCTTCTTATACTCCTCTCCACATATAGAGTTATAAAGGATATTCTTAGATTTAGAGTTTATTTGTTTAATCTCCATTTGCTTATTTGAGTATTTTTTTAATAAAGGAGTAACATCACTAACATATCCATCTTTGTCCTTTTATGAAGGATTTGGTAGATCACCCATTTTTATGACCCTCTATGGTATAACATCATATGACTTGATGAATTCTCCATCCTTATTTTCTAATAAGAGAAATGCTCCCCATTAAAAAATAAGGTCTTGATCCTGATGTGCCCTCTTATAATGGTGCTTTAAAAATATGTTGAGACATCATATCTACTCACTTGCTGTTAAGTAATACATGTGATAGCTTACTCTGATATCAATTGAAAGTGCAAGAAGAGGGGTGAATTGCACTTTTTTTCGTTAGTCGACTCTTACTACAATATGATAAATAAGCAATGTAGAACTGTGTAGAAAGGAAAATATAAAAAAGATATTTTTATACTGTTTGGGTCTTAAAATGAGCCTTAATCTATTTCCCTTGGGTTACAAAGTTTTGTCTATCCTCTAATGAGTATTAAATAACAAAATATTTTTACAACAATGATTGAGTATGAAAGAAGACTCAATATCTCAATGCTAAACTTATGAAAGAACCTAGCGACACACTGTTGACTCTGTTAGGATCTCAGTGAACACACATATGACTGTGTATGTTAGGATCTCAGTGTACACACTACCTGCTGAGTATGTTAGGAGCTCAGTGACACTGATCTTTCAAAGTCAGTTAACTCAGTTGCATCCTAATGAAGACTTGAGTCTATTTGGAGCCCAATAATCACAACACTTTATGCTATGCCTACCTATAGTTTTTCTTTCCTTTATTTTTTGACTACACTGGTATACACTATGTGATATAATGCTTATAAAAAGTAAAGAGAAGACAAACTAGTTTGAGGACTTATAGAGCATACTTTTACTTTTGAAGACTTGTCCCTTATATAGAAGTGGAAATTAGCCATTAAAACTTAAGAATATAGATTTTTGGAAAGATTTTAAGAGGGTGGAATCATTCCTAGAATAAAGTAACATCACATATTAATGACATTTGTTGTTTGATCCTTTGATAGCAACCAATTTTCTTCATTCCTTTTCTTATTGGTTAATTGTGCTTTAATGATCAACATCTTCCATAATGTAGTACTAATTTTTACTCTTTAAGAATCAACATCTTCCAGTGCCTTCAGTTCTCGATGTAGCCGTATCATCTTCCATCATTTAGTGTAGTAATAATATCTTCTAATACATATTTTTACTTCCATTATTTATTGAGGTGTATGAACCTTTTATTTATTTTCATAAAGCAGTATTGTTGTCATTCATTGAAAGTAACATCAACAAAAAATACATATGACCATATTTTCCATAGAATGAGATCTACCTCTATTACCCTAGGGACCACCCATAATACCCTATGTACCACATCTAGCTTGAGGCAGAACAACCTTGTGGGTTTGACCCTTATTCCCTATAGGTACTATTATAGGACACTCCTTAAAAATACCTCAACTTACAACACTCATAACACCATCTATGAGAAGACCTTGATGTGACAACCTCGTCGAACCTGAATGGACACCATGGCATAAATACCCAAAATAAGACCTCGTGAAGTCTAGTTTGTACCTTGACATCTCTGCTCATTGTGACCTAAATAATAACTAATCTATTATCTATAATTCTTCCTTTATAGGCCTACTAAGTAGAAAGTGTTAACGAGAGCTACTGCTAGGCAACCTCTCCTTTGGCCTCGAAACTATTAACGTCATCCTAATGATGAGGCTTCATGTTTCTGCCTCCATAAGACTTCTAATGCATCCCCTTGCTAGTTTTTTCATGGTACACAACCAAAATAAAAGTAGATATTAAAGAAAATAAATATGTCTTCACCATATACAATGGTAAGGTCAGTGCCCTAGCAAATATATGAACCCTCTTTTTCTTTGTATGCATAATCATACCATCATGTCTGATCAATACATGAAACCTTAACTTATACTCTAAAACTAAGATAGAACCCTACTAATGACTTGTGAACTCATCCATCACCTCTCTATAATATTATGGGGCACATCATTTCCTAAATATATTCGAGAGAACTGTGCCTATTCATCAGAGGTGATCCAGCTGGCCTATACTCAAGATATGATCTCTACCAATGATTTATTGGCCCATACATATAAAATACAATGTAATCATCCCCATGAAACTCCATTAACCCAAGGTTATACAACCTCTCCTAGAATTACACTAAGAACTCAGAACATCCTTGTTTAAAGCACCAGAAAAACTCAGAGGATTCAATCTAATAAACTGACCCAACATCTTATTTCCATGTCTCAGATTCACCCTTTAGGCGTAACTGATATCCTTAGCCACTAGGTTTCCCTATCAGTCTCAGACAAATCACTTAGACCATGCATAACTAACTCACATTACTCGGTGCAAGTAATAACAAATGAATAAGAAGTAGTGGACCTCATATTAGTCAATAGATAAGGAAATCAATTAGTGAAACTCAACATTCAACTCTAACACAACATCTGTCTGAAATTCACTATACACTAGAGTTTGATTTCTAGGAAAATATCCCTAGCTAGCCTCAAAATAATAAATAAATAACAAATCTATAAGTAAAGCTCTACTAAAAATAAAAGAATGAAAGAACTCTATATCTTGGCATCGAAACAGTGAGGATTCACCAATCTTCTAATCTATACTAGTGAAAATCCAATAAACTATGGGTGTCTAGAAGGCTAGAAGGATCTGCGAGGGGTTTGCAGTAATATAGAATGTATGGGGCCAGCACATGAAATGTACTTATTATGTGAGCAGGTGCAATAGGCTACGCCAATAAATAACTCATGGCTATGAAATACATGAACAATCATAATATGTTCAACTTCAATACTAAACTTCGATAAAGCAATAAATATGAATTTTTAAATAGTATCAGTTTAAAACTTTAACCTTCAAACTCGTTAATTACTTTAGACTCAGCATCTTTAAATCAAGTTTTAATTATGACTCTCAGATATTAATTAAAAAATTCCCAACTTTAAAAACTCTAGTCAATTTAGCAATTTAAAAATTTATAATGATAACATTTTAAAAGTTTTGTAATCTCAAGAATAAGAGTTAACTCATTTAAATAGCTCATATTCATTAGTTTTTAACAAAAGATATAAAGACTTAGTTAAAGACATTCTTCCTTTCTTTACTTCAATATTGTCAATTTTACATCTATTTAAAACATTCAATTTTAGCTTCTCTTCTGGAATTTCTATAACCGACACACCTCAAAGCCGTAGCAATGAATTCTACATATTTCCCCACGTAGAAAGTCCTCCATACCTTGCCAAAGGGTATGAACCTCACTTCACCTAGTGGATTTTACTAGTCTACAAAGGCACACTTACTAGGCCAATCATATATAGATATATAACCCTACGTTGGGCTACACTTATTTTAGGTATACAAGACTCTTCCCACACTCTCAGTGATAATAATCCTCCCATAAAATAAATATAATTGTCTTTAAACTTCGTTAAATCATCCATCTTATGAACGTTCTCGAACGAAGCTAACTAGCCAAACTCGAACTCGTCCGGCTATTACTATCAATATAATCAAATCTAAACTTATTCGATTTTAACTTTCAGTTTAATCAAATATGTACTAGTCCGATAATCAAATACGTACTCATCTGGTTACAACTCTCAATATACCCATAATAGGAAAATTTAGTCAAATTAGAATCTTAATTAACTTCTTCTTCTCAGTTTATAATATTATGCAAAACATCAATAATTCTCCTCAATTAGGCTTATTTAGCATAAACTATTACCTTGAATCGAAAATAGCGATGAGTAATCAAAAAATAGAAGGGTTCCCAGTTACCAAAGATGGTTGCCGGGTTGGTTAAATGCTGTTAATGAAAATAGTAATTCATTATTCTTAAAAATAGGTCCTGGAGACTTTTTGGTTCATCATGCTATTGCTCTTGGTTTACATACAACTACATTGATCTTAGTAAAAG